>JAVTVY010006756.1:0-38623 GCA_036873755.1 Hanleya hanleyi | reverse complement strand
TTTTCGACACCAGATGACCATATTCCGACAAACTGGTCAGTTTTCGACACCGGACGTGCCGCCATCTTGAACCAGAAGGCAGACGCCGGCATCTTGGATATGTTCCGTAATGCACCGGGTCAAAATACTCGCTTCTGATTGGCTGAGGGCAGCGCCCCACACAACCGGAAGTGAGCGCCCCACAAATGAGGGGCAGTTTCCACTTTTCCTACGAGAGCTTCACACTGATACCCCACACGGTCCATTTGACCAGGGATGGGGAGTGAGTGAGTGAGTGAGTAGCATTTAACGTCGTTTTCAACATTGTTTCAGTCATATCACGACGGTGCCTACATGTGCCAGAACACGAGAGTGTCCACAGTTCCTATTATTCTGGACACTGATCAGCCCAGCCAGTACAGCACCCGGTCACCCATCCAAGTATTGACCGAGCTCAACGCTGCTTAACTTCGGTGATCCGACGAGAACCGGTGTGCCCAACGTGATGCGCCGTACCCTTGACCAGGGATGGTCAACCACTCAACAAACCTCCACGAATCCCCAAAATGCCTGCTTTATATACGACGGCCATACTGCGCATGCGCAAAATGATGAAAACGGACGTTACATTAGTCCAGTAGGATCCCACTCACTCGCTCACTCACCGTCGTTAGTGCGTCCATGCGTTAAGACGGGCGTTGGGGACGCCTCACGGGCGTTGTGCACGCCTCACTCACTCACTCACTCACTCACTCATCCACCCACCCACCCACTCACTCACTCACTCACTCACTCACTCACTCACTCACTCACTCACTCACTCACTCACTCACTCACTCACTCACTCACTCACTCACTCACTCACTCACTCACACACACTCACTCGCTCGTCAACGCCCGGTGGTGGCGTCGGAGCTCCGGAGCTCTTGGAACTCGGAGCTCCGGAGCTCTTGGAACTCGCATCTTCGGAGCTCTTGGAACTCGGAGCTCCGGAGCTCTTGGAGCTCCGAAATTGGGATAGGGTTGATAGGTGTTTTCCCCTATTTTACGGGTAAAGTCCGCGTTGCGCTTTTTATATTTTCGGGGCAAAATCCTAATTTTACATGCACCCACCCCAGTGACTTGATAGGCAGGTCCCAATAAGCCCGGGGACCGATATTAGCCCTTTTGGCTAGGGTTGATAGGTGTTTTCCACTATTTTAGGGATAAAGTCCGTGTTCCGCTTTTATATTTTCGGGAAAAAATCCTAATTTTACATGCACCTACCCATGACTGGATGCTCCTTCACGACTGCTTTACATTGATACCTCACTCAACTCCATCGGACCACTAGGGACCCACCTAGACCCTAAAACGTCTATTTCCATACACTTTGTCTACTGCGCATGCGCAGAATGACGTCAGTTTCACGTCATACTAGTCCAAGCGGATGCCCCCTCACGTATCTTTTACCACGATACCTCACTCGACCCCATCGGGCGACCAGGGGCCCAAATAGATCCCAAAATGTCCATTCCAATGCCCTTTTCCCACAATTCGCTGTCTGCGCATGCGCAGAATGTTGACAACGGCCGATACACTAGTCCAGATGGATACTCCTTTGCGAATGCTTCACATTGATACCTAATACGACTCCATAGGACCAATAGTGGCCCACCCAGACCCCAAAACGTATATTTCCATACCCTTTTCCCACAATTCCCTGTTTGCGCATGCGCAGAGTGTTGACAACGCCCGAGCCACTAGTCCAGGCGGATGCCCCTTTACGAATGCTTCACAGTGATACCTCATACGACTCTATCGGCCCATCAGGGGCTCCCCTAGATCACAAAACGTCTATTTCCATACCCTTTTCCCACAATTCACTGTCTGCGCATGCGCAGAATGGTGACAACGCCCGAGCCACTAGTCCATTCAGATGCCCCCTCTCATAGGCTTCACATTGATACCTCATACGACTCCATCGGGCCATTAGTGGCTTACCTAGATCCCAAAACGTCTATCTCCATACCCTTTTCCCACAATTCCCTATCTGCGCATGCGCAGAATGCTGACAACGGCCGAGACACTAGTCCAGGCGGATGCCCCCTCATGTGTGCTTCACAATGATACCTCATACGACTCTATCGGCCCATTAGGGGCTCACCTAGACCCGAACACGTCTATTTTCATACCCTTGGTCTACTGCGCATGCGCAGAATTCCGATTTTTCAACCCCACACCCAGTCCATCAGATGCCCCCTCACATAGGTTTCACATTAATACCTCACTCGACTCAATCGGCCCAATAGTGGCTCCCAGATCCCAAAACGTCTATTTCCATACCCTTTGTCCACCGCGCATGCGTAGAATGACATATTTGAACCGCGCATCAGATGCCCCTTTACGAATGCTTCATATTGATACCTCACTCAACTCCATCGGATCATTAGTGGCTGCCCTAGACCCCAAAACGTCTATTTCCATACCCTTGGTCCACCGCGTATGCGCAGAATGACGCTATTTCAACCCCACACCCAGCCCATCAGATGCCCCTTCACGAATGCTTCACATTGATACCTCACTCGACCCAATCGGACCATGCAGCGTATTTGAACTCTGGGGACTACTTTTCCTCCGCGGAAGCTTTTTTCCGCGACCGCATCACCGCCAGGCATGACCGCATCACCGCGGAGGAATACAACGGTCAAAGGTTGCCGGAACTATAGTGGTCAACACTTGGCACACAGCCAATGCTGATGCAATCCAGAACATGTCAGTACATGCCTTGAGCTGGTGGCGCCCCCTGTCGGATGATTTAGGGAAATCAAGAGTTACCCCTCAAGTTTAAGTGCAAAGAGGGCAATGGGACCTTTTCCGTCTTTATACTACTACCGGGCTTTAAGCAAATACTAGAAAACACGTCTGATCATGAAGAATGCATTACAAAAGAACAGTATAAAAACTTGTGTGCGATCCGCATAGCCGGTCAGCAATCTGAAGTCGTGCTGAGGTGTCCACTCAAGTTTTCCTTGTCCAGTTTTCATGTATTCGTGTGAACGAATGACAACAATTTTGTAGAAATTCTCCGGATGTCCAGTTTCTTAAATCGTGTGTACGAGTAACCAGCTTAAGCAGCTGGTAGCACTCGAGCATAGCCTCTGTTTGACATCGGGGGTATTCTGAACAATAGGTTCATACTCCATGTAAGATTCACGAGACACTGCATACAATAGCCAAGTCTGGGGACAACAATGTGTCTATAAACTTGTGCCTTTTCAGCGACACAAAGACTCCGACAATAGCTCCCTAGATGAAGTATCTACCAAACAATACCCCCATTTTTTTACACTTCAAGAAGCGCAGAGGAGAGATCAACCTGGCTATGCGCTTGCGCCGCTGCGTTCTTCTACGTCCCGGACATTTGCGTACACTTCGCCATCCATAAGATGGCTTGCGAATCGTGTGTCTCCATTATCGTGGAGCGATATCCGGTACTCTAGCGGATTCTGTTCGGTCTTCATCCGGCGAAGAACAGCTAGACTCGAGAAATCTGATAAATTACAGGTTTTCATACCATTTCTGAAACGGATATTGCCTGGGCTTACAAAATATATAAGTATGAATAACTTTCGTATCACACAAGATGTGTAGTAGATTTGCAATGTTGAACAAGTAGGACATCACATGACTCGAAAATGGCGAGTTACGTTGGGGTTACGTCGGTAGACTTTTGTTGATTGGCTGACGAGGTCACGTGGTATTGATTTCTGGGAATTCCCTCTTGCAGTTGCCGAAAGTAGGCTGAACATGGATACACACGATCCCAGGGTCAGTCTTACCGCGTATAGATGACCGAGATGGTTACAGGTTGCGTCCCGGATTGTTTTCTATGACGATGTTAACATACGAACAATTATTTCTGGCTGTGATAGGTGTTCATGTTATTTTGGGGGTCAGATGAAATTTTACCTTGTTTAAATACACACGGACTAGTTTGCGTTGAACATTGTAAAATTGTCATGGAAGACTTGGTCGTGTGTAGGCTTTGTGGTCGCATTACTGTCTTGCAATTCAATCGTAAACCCACAAATAAAGTCTCCATCAAATGAAAGACCGTTGCAAACAGTGTGGGGAAATATTTATTGTATTTTTTATGATTTTATTACACAGAGTAAACTGCAAATAAAGCATGGTATTCTATGGTGGCCTGTTGCAATCATATTTAGGTCTAGTGACGTCACACTGCCTTAATACATATATTTCAAACTGTATATGCACTTTCCAATGCTTGATTCAATCCTAAGGTGTGTATATATTGAGTTTCAACACAGATTCACTGTTCCGATGTGCAAGTTTCACCAAAATCTGGCAGATGGTAACTCATAAGTGTCAAGTCAATTTGAATCTTGCATTTAATTGTCCCGATTTTGGTGAAACTTACAAATTGGAACAGTGAGTGTGTGTTGAAACTCAAAGTATACACACCTTAAGCTTGAATCAAGCATTGGAAAGTGCATACACAGTTTGAAATATATGTATTAAGGCAGTGTGACGTCACTGGACCTAAATATGATTGCAACAGATCACCATAGAATACCATGCTTTATTTGCAGTATACTCTGTGTAATAAAATCGTAAAAAATTATAATAAATATGTTTCGACACTGTTTGCAATGGTCTTTCATTTGATGATAACTTTACTTGAGGGTTTTCGTTCACTTTAACAAAAGGTGCGGCACGTTCGTGAAAACGTAGGTGTGCGGCAACTCTCCATCAGACAATGTGGTATAACAGTATTTTCGTTATTTTGGGATAACACTATCTTAGAATAGCACAAATTCTAGTGCTGAAAATTTGGTCGAACCCCGTGCGGGATTCGAACCAGCGACCCAGAGTCAGGCACCTAATCGCCAGCACCGTATGTCGGCGATCTAAACCACTCGGCCAACGGGCCTCCCACGTAAATAGGAGGTAGCAGACTGGTAGTCTTGAAAGCGAACATACAGTACCCCTCTGATGATCGTAATGACACAGCTCCCAAAGCTGAATAGATTTTTTTTTTTTTTTTTTTTTAACTCTGGGGTCGCTGGTTCGAATCCCGCAGGGGACTCGACCAAATTTTCAGCACTAGAATTTGTGCTATTCTAAGATAGTGTTATCCCAAAATAACGAAAATACTGTTATACGATCGCTTTCTAAATGTGGTATAGTTTAATGACTAGCTAAGACAATATCTTAAACGTGAAATTATGAGAAGAAATAAAGAAATATTATAATTTCAATGTGTGGAATTAGAATATGATATTAAAATTATGTTTAATGAAATAGTTGAAAAATACGGTAGTGGGTGCTCTAGATAAACACGTAGACGTGTTTTCTCACAACAACATCAACATTTGTGCCTGCTCTCTAGAACTTCACTCGCGTTTTGAGTGGAAATTACCACACCATACCCTTGGACGAAGTTCTACCAGAAAATATTTAAAATATTTAAGATGACCGCTTCGATGACGTCATAGTAACGTCATTTCCAAAAAAAAACAAAAAAGTTTTTCCATTTATGTGTTTTCTTCGCAAAAACTGCATGGTGAAGTAGTAAATAATGATTTGATGTGAAACAAAATAGTTTTTGCTCACTTACCCTCGCAGAAAAGCAAATATTTCGAGAGAAATTGACGAAACATTACTTTTCTGGTACCCCACATGGTCACCATTTTGAATTTAATCATAATCCTCTGCTCGGGGTTTATGTAAATAGACCCCGATATCATAAACTACAAAGTCACGGAGTATCAGCTCTCATTTTTTATTGTTGTTTCGGAGATCGGCTAGAATGTTTGATATCCCCAAACTCCCAACAGGCCAGGACGGGTTAAAGAGAAAAAGGGAAAACCGTCAGAAAATTTCCACTCCGTAATTCAATATTCCATTGCCGGCTGAATCGAATTACTGTCCGTATACGACCGTCACGTTTCACGGGGGAGAAGTAAAGAATAGGAGCCATAGTAACACGTGTGTGGAATGAGTCATGAATTAAATTTTCCTCAAATCCTCACAATTGCAACCGTTTTCCAACTATTCAATATTGGGAGTAGTAAAGAATCATTCGTGGAGGATAAACGGTTGCAATTGTGAGGATTTGAGGAAAATTTCATGCATGACTCATTCCACACACGGGTTACTATGGCTGTACATGGCTCCTATTCTTTACTACTCCGCATAATGTATCTTCTGGTTTATTGACGAGCTTATTGCCCATTTCCTGTCGTAATATTCCCAATGGGGATTTGTCCCAAACCCTGATGACGTATTATAACTCTTTCAATCACGTGATGAATTGTGTATTCATTCATCTGCATGACACGTGATCACTTATCCGGAAATTCAACATCGCTCATGTAACACGAAACCAATTAAATTGTATTTGTCAGCATAAAGTACATGTGCCCCAAGGCATGAAGTCCTATATGTAACCCGATACACCAAATTAAAGCTTGCTCTTCCGACTGTGCCAATCCAGAGTCCTCGCGCTGGCAATTAAGTTGATGTCATGTTACATGAGGGGGTGACAGGCTTATTGAATTGTATAAAGATCCCCACCAGCCATTTAATTGTCATGGATGTTGGGGGCCTGCATTGCATCAAGGGATAGAAGTGGGATTCTATTCTCATGTGTGTAGGGGGCCTACGTCATCAGGTTTGAGGACAATAGACTTCTACAGAAATGGACCAACGCTAAAATTCCACACGCTAAAGAGTTAGCGAACACACAGCAACCACACCGGATTGAATATTCAGATTTAGACCTCCTGAAATGTACTGCTTGGCATAATCATCTCGTTAAACATGGTGTGCAAACGGATTTGAAAGATCGAGAATTGAAGTCGTAAGCCTCGAGGATACCTTTCCATAGGATATTGACAATAAATCTACTGGGACAATGGGACATGAGTAATGTAATGCTTACAAGAGCCATTAGATCACATATTCACAAGTCCAGGTAAATCCTAAATCCTCGCAGAGGGTTTACCGGGACATTTTTGGTGATTCGAATCACAATTCGATTCGTTATACAATCTCGTACATTTCATCCCCCTCGGTTGGTTAAGGAATAATTGCTTGTTTACTGCGCTAAAACAAGTAAGATAGATCGTCATGCAATAGGATGAGTCTAACGTTTAACGTGTAGATTCATCCTATTGCAAGGCGATCTATCCTACTTGTTTCATTGTTCTACTTCTCTCATTTGTTGAATGAGTCTCATCCATATTATGACAATGAGTTAAATAGTTGTAAATGTAAAGCTTTTGAAATAATTTCTATCCCTTCGCTGGAATATAGTCCGTCTTCGTCATTTCACCCGATTCATCTTCTCGATGGCCTTGATTTAAGTACTGCTGTTTCCTCTCTTTGTTATCATCTCTGTTTTCCTCCGTTATAGGACCACCAGACATAAGCTTCCGAATTTTAATCCATTAGTCCCATTCCATTAATATTCTCGAGCTTGTCCTAGCCCTGTTTAGAACTTAAATTTCACTCCATTTCAACCAGGATAAAGTTGTCCGTATTTTAATCCATCCCCAAGTTGTACATTTTTTTTTCGATATCATTCAATGTACGAGTCATCGATGTATCAGTGCGAGTGCATTTTTCATAAACGTTCAACTCTCAGACGTAGTCGGTTTAAGATCGTTAAATAAATTTCCATGAGGTGAAGAAATTGCGTGTTCATACATTTTCGTAAAGTAGCCAAGGGGCCAGGCAAAACGTAGTCTCGTAGCAAAACTTGCGTTTTCCCAATCTGGGCGTCAATAAAACGCAATCTTGCCGTCAACTTCGTTACAGAAAGACATGGATTCGACAGAGGTTGATATCGTACAGGCAAGAATGGTGTCTTCCACGGAACCCAGCAGGTCTTTTTCTATGGGAAAAATTCAGAAAGTATCTCGTTCTTCAAACAGAGGTGTAGGAATAATGATGGACAATTCGTCGTAAACAAGGCCATGATCCATGTCATTTATGTAGATTTTGTGGGAAAAGTCGCGGGTTCAATCTTTCTAGGCATTTTGGTACGATATTTATTTGTTTTGGTTCAATTTATACCTCAACTGCGAGAGACTATACACCATATAAGCTCAATTATGGGCTTTTATTAACCCTATCTGGCATGGGCGATTTGGGGTGTACCGCAGCCTGGTGGGGGGGAGGCGAAAAGTGCCCCCACCCCCTAAATATTTTCGCTATCGCTAAGGCTAAGGCTAGAGGGCTGAAACTTACTACACCATATCATTGGGTCAAGCTCTAGAAGAAAATGTAAAAAAAATCCAAGATGGCTGCCATGATGACGTCACTGTGACGTCATTTTCATTTTTGGTCAGAATTCTCGAGTTTTTTATTTTTGTTATTTCTTCGCAAAGACTGCATGATAAATTAGTAAATAATAATCTGATATGAAATAAAATAGATTTTACCCACTTTTCCAAACAGAAAAGCAAAAAATTTGAAGAAATATGACGAAAACATCACCTTTCTGGAACCCGACATGGCCGCGATTTTGAATTTACCCATGATCCTCTGCTCGGGGGGTCGTGCAAATAGACTCAAAATGACCCCAAGCACCCCCCCCCCCCTTTCCAGGCCAGGTAGGGTTAAGTTACAAAAGAAACGCGATCTTGTGGATGAACGTCATATGATGCATTTGACGACACCGCTTTGTGCTTTCAAATGGACGAGTAAAGTGAGTGAGTGAGTAAATGAATAGGATTTAACGTCGTTTTTCAACACATTTTCAGTCATATCACGACGGTTCCTGCATTCGCCAGGACACGAGAGTGCCCACAGTTCCTCTTTTCAGGGCCTGAACATTGATCAGCCCAGCCAGTACAGCACCCTGTCACCCATCCAAGATTGACCGAGCTCAACGTTGCTTAACTTCGGTGATCTGACGAGAACCAGAGTGCCCAAAGTGAATCGCCGTACAAATCCCAGATTTGTCTACATTAGCCGTATGATGACAAGGAAAATTACATGCAACCCATTTCATTATTATATTCCATGAGCTATGGATACTTGTTGTAAGACTAAATCAGCCGCCATAGGTGGGCACTCTCACGATAGCGAAAATTCAAGCGTGTTGAAATCTGATGTAATGCTACATTTCCCGGTCATATATTGCTACATCATTGGAATCGCCATGCATGCACAAGCAAGTGCAAGATCCTGAGCAATATGTGAATGGTGTTGGGGTAGTCTACATGACGACAATAGAATAAAGCAAAAGAGTGTTTTTCAATGCGTTTTGAAGAATTGTGTTTTTCCCCCAAGACATTGACTGATAATGGTTCCCACTGTCCGAGTGGAGTTCACTGCAGTGGAACATTCTAGTCCCGGGAGACTCTCTACTAAAAGAATAGGCTCTAGGGGAAGTGGTTGGCACCCCCTTCCCCCCCATCCCCCCCCCATCCACCCCCCCTTCTCAATTTTGGGGGTGAGTAGACGCGTATGATTTCTGCTTATGATCTTCCGGCCAGTCACCATTAACTGTCTCCGTCAAATGACGGCGCGAAGCTGCACAGAGTAGTCTTTCGGTAATAGTACCAATCTACCCGTCGTATATGACATCTATTAAGTGATAACTGTGTGTAAAAACGCGAGAAAGTTGTGAGATATTTCTTCACAATTAGACGCGAAAAGAAGCAGTTTGAGTTGTCTCCCATTCATCTGTCGTAGAAACTACAATACAGCTCATAATTATTTCAACTTTTGGGTTGAGATTGAATATATTTTTGGCTACCTTCCTCCATTGTTGTTATATTCAGTGTGTTTTATCCACTAATCCCTTCAAATTATTAACACAGTCGATGTTAATTGTGTTCAAATCCCCCGATAAGTCTACGTTTGATCGTCATGAGGATATATGGAGATCAAGTTGCCTACAACGTAACGCAACTATACACCGTTCGAGTGTTTCAGATTTTGAATTGAATGTTCATAGAGACGAAAAAAGTTCCTTGGAGAGATGATGTAAGAGAGTGCCTCGCTGTCAAAATAATGACATGTCTCCCACTTAATTGGGAGTCGTGATCTCACTATCACGATGCATCACTCTCTGTGGAAATGTTTCAGTGCCGTCGCGCTAAAGGTCGTGATCTCACGCGAGACCCGAATTTGAAACTCGACGGTTTCGATTCCCCTCAAATGGGCCAACTATACATGGGTATCTCCAAACCGCTAACAGACAACGATCGATATTTGACTGTTTGCCTCACCATGCATCGCTCGAGACTTCTACTTTTCGCCAACGCCAGCATTAGTAAAGTATTAAAAAAGACCAAATTACCCAATGGGTTAGTCTGAATTCAGTGTAACCTTTAGATACTATAATTTCTTCGAATTATATAAACGTTAATAAACCTTCTGATGCCCGATTGACTCCTGGGTTAGAGTTCAGCACCTGATTTCGTTGGGAAACGTTAACGGATCTGCAGGGGTCACTAACTCGGCGGAGGCCTAAAGAGGGTGAACGGTTAGGTCATCATGGTTATTTATGAAACGCACTGCAGTGATACGTGATAAGAATACACGTAAAAAGTTATTTAATCGAGAACGCAGACCAACATCACTGTAGGTTAATAGACTATTTTGGCAAAGAACAACCGTTATGTTCAGTCACGCAAGCACCATACAACAAGCATGCTTGGTGATAATCGATTACATATGAATGACTCACGAACAGCCCACCAACAGTAGATAAGTTCGCTTGGAACAACAAATAATTTTAAGCCATCGACTGAAACGATATAGCGCATGGGAATCTAATCGTAATTATGGAGAATAAGGAAAGAATCTGTCGAGCCGCGAAGAAATTTGATTCAACTTGTACACATGGCATGAGTCGTGCAGAGTTGATACAGGTATATGATCAATGGGACGGGTATGACCAGGTAAGTGTGATATGACATAGGACGGTGTGATGATTAACAACTTATGTCCTAGGGATTAGTGTCCGCTTTCATATCCTTTTTCTTTGGAGATAATACCGTACAGATATGTATCCACCTAGGATTTCTCGACTCCTTGACCTAGTTGACCTTGATGTACTTGGTTCATCAATGATATCGGTGTACAAGAATAAAAGCATCTAGTCAGTCCTTCAATATTCAGCCGTCGTCCATTATTGAATGTCCGTTTCCATAATCCAAACATTGCGAAAATTGATCTGTGATATATTAAGCCTACCAGACCCTACCAGTCCTGGGTGGGGAGGTGAGACACCATCTCCGGAACAGCAAAAAATGAAAGCTGACCCTTCGCGACTTTTTTGTTTATTAAATTGTGGTCATTTTGGACCTATTTGCATAACCGCCGAGCAGAGGATCATGGGTAAATTCAAGACGGAGGCCATGTAGGGTACCAGAAAAGTGATATTTCATCAAATTTCTTCAAAATTCTTGCTTTTCTGCGAGGAACATTGGGTAAAAACTATTTTATTTCACATCAGGCTATTATGTACTAATTTATCATGCAGTTTTTGCAAGGAAAATACATAAATAAAAAATTCGAAAAATCTGAGCGGAAATCGACCAAAAATGCCTGTTTTGAAGATCACGTCACTGTGACGTCATCAAAGCGGCCATATTGGATTTTTTTCGCATTTACTGGTAGAGCTCGACATAGCCGGTGTAGTGTTGTAAGTTTCAGACCCCTAGCTCAAGGTGTATACAAATATTTAGTGAGGGACCGTAATGGGTGCCCAGGTCTGGGCATGTCCCAAAAAGCCCAGGCCATACAGGGTTAATGTTAGAATCCAAAAAGTATTCTTCAGCTCCACTACATATGTCTTTCTATTATTGCTCGGAAAATGAGGTTATAAAGGGGAGTAAATATGTCCGTCTCCATTATATCGTTACCACCATATCTCAAGAACGATTATGCCCAGGAGCACCATATACTTACAGTGCACATGCATGTGGTCACGGAGAAGAAGTCTATTAACGAGATTTACCGACATTTCTCATGTCACCAGGTCAAAGTACGCCACGATTTGCTTCTACCATATCTCAAGAATGGTCATGCATGAGAGCAGCAAACTTTACTTAAATAATGCATATGTCTCAGAACAGAAATCTCTGAGATTTTATCGCGCTCACCCGGTCAAATTTGTCCGTTCGCCACCGGTTGCATATTACTATATCATATTTAAGATATGGTCAGGCCTATTCTTACTGAACTTACACTGGACACATATCTGGTCATGGACTGTAACCACAATTTTCTTAGGGGTATTGTCAAGATATACGTACGTCCGTTCATTCATCTCTGTTTTCTCATTACCATCAAATCTTGAGAATTGATATGCCTTGGTATCATGATTCATGAAACAGAATAATTTTGCACCTCTTTTGGCTGATCTTAAATTGTTTTCTGGTGAATTTGACTTAGCAGAAGCTATTAAAACCCTCTCATGTCAAAATCCGTTCCTTCTCATCAACCAAACGTTATATAGACTATCTTTTTGCTGGGGGTAATCGCCATATAAAAGACACATAAATGGATTTGAAGGAAACAACAGATAGCTATGATGGCCGAGAGGGGCCATCGCACTTCGCCCTCAAGAAGTATGGGGCGAAGTCGCGATAGTACGAAGACGCGAAGCGATAATGCGAAGTCGCGAAGCGATATTGCGAAGACGCGAAGCGATAATGCGAAGTCGCGAAGCGATAATGCGAAGACGCGAAGCGATATTGCGACGACGCGAAGCGATAACGCGAAGACGCGAAGCGATAACGCGAAGACGCGAAGCGATAATGCGAAGTCGCGAAGCGATAGTACGAAGCGAAGCGCGAAGTCGCGAAGCGAAGTGCGAAGTCACGAAGTTGCGAAGTCGCGAAGCGAAGCGCGAAGTCGCGAAGTGGTATGAAAGAAATCACTGCGCATGTCACGCTCAATTCGGAACGAGGCTTCACTCAGCACTGTTGATATCGGTTCACTGTCGAATTTCAGGTATAATTTCAAATTTATCACATTAATATATTAATGTATCCTGTAAATGGCGAGGAAATTCATCTGTTTATGGTTGAAATACATTTCGGAAAATAGATGTTTGCGTAAGCATAACCATAATAGCAATCTAACTCTTATTGTAGTACAACAGCAATCAATATTAATGTGATGAGTTTGAAATTATACTTTAAATTCGACAGTCAACCGATATCAACAGGAAGTGCTGAGTGAAGCCTCGTTCCAAATTGAACGTGACATGCGCAGTGATTTCTTTCATACCACTTCGCGCTTCGCTTCGCGACTTCGCGCATCGCTTCGCGACTTCGCACTTCGCGTCGCGACTTCGCAACTTCGCAACTTCGTGACTTCGCACTTCGCTTCGCAACTTCGCGCTTCGCTTCGCGACTTCGCGCATCGCTTCGCGACTTCGCACTTCGCTTCGCCACTTCGCACTTCGCTTCGCGCTTCACTTCGCGACTTCGCGCATCGCTTCGTACTATCGCTTCGCGACTTCGCAATATCGCTTCGCGTCTTCGCATTATCGCTTCGCGTCTTCGCGTCTTCGCGTTATCGCGTCGCGTCGTCGCAATATCGCTTCGCGTCTTCGCATTATCGCTTCGCGACTTCGCATTATCGCTTCGCGTCTTCGCAATATCGCTTCGCGTCTTCGCATTATCGTTTCGCGACTTCGCATTATCGCTTCGCGTCTTCGTATACTATCGCGACTTCACCCCATACTTCTTGAGGGCGAAGTGCGATGGCCCCTCTCGGCCATCATAGATAACCCTAATACATCGCATTAAGATCTTTATCTCTTCAAAGTACGGCGTATCACGTTGGGCACACGTGTTCTCGTTAGATCACCGAAGTTAAGCAACGTCGAGCTCGGTCAATACTTGGATGGGTGACCGGATGCTGTACTGGCTGAACTGATCAGTGTCCAGGAAAATAGAAACTATGGACACTCTCGTGTTCTGGCACATGTAGGCACCGTCGTGATATGAGTGAAAAAATGTTGAAAACGACGTTAAATCCTACTCACTATATATCTCTTCAATAATGAATTGGAGCTTCTCTCTCGTCGATTTCACAAGAGAGATGACTACAATTCTGACATCGTAGACTATCTGTTCTCTATGGCGTACACAAACCTCACCTAGTAGCATTTGCTAGATCCTGTGTAAAATGAGACGACATTATTCAACTTCTGAATACTTTATTGCAGAAACTTGTTAAACAGCGATATGCCGCAGAGCGATTCCACTTAAAGTATCTCAAACTTGGTGAAACATATTCATTTGCATATCGCACGCTAATAGCAATATACGAATAAAGCGCGATCGTGCAAGATGGAAGGACGAATAATGATCGTCGATATCGATTTGATAGTTGTTGACCGCTTCTCGCTTGTGAGAAACTAACCCATGTTTACATATAAAATGATTGTTTTTTTTTACGAAGTAGGCTACCATCTGCAAATTGTCCGGTAGTCAATCAGTGAGTGAGTGAGTGAGTGAGTCCATCCGAGACATTTCGTCCGCAAAATAAGGAGAACCGTTGTCATTAGAATCTTGATTTTTTGCGTGAAGGTGCATTAGGGGACTGTTACCAGGAAGTTCTGAGCTGCCCTACTTTTGATGAAAATTTCTGGTGATTTTGATGAAAATCACTGGTGATTCTGACTTGGGCAGTGCCCATCTTAATATAAGCAGGATTTCAACTTGGGGCGGGGGATTTCCAAGAGCTCAGTGCGCGTCGGAGTCGTAATGCCTACCCTACTTCGTAGGTCCTGTGACGTTAGTCACACTGCCATATTCTTAACATGGCGCTTATGCTGTTGTTATACGAATTAGGTCTTTGGTTTATGGACGAGGAAATTCTATAATGGATGACGGCTGAATATTGAGTGGCGGACTAGAAGCTTGTACGATAGTGCTGAAAAGACTGCCGTCAGGATTCAGTGTTGTACCCAGACAAAATATTACCCTTCTCTGGCTGATGACACTCAAAGAAAGTGTCGCTTATTGAGCCAGAACCGTGCACACATGGGAACTTCAAATAAAGAAACTCCCGGTCTATCGCAGTCGAAAGCGCAAAGGTCACTAAATCCAACGCCAATCAGCAACATTTGTTTTTGCGTGGTGCCACATTTCCGCAATACATTTCTGCAATAATTTCCCTTGAACTGTTGTGTACATTTGCTATGAGTCGAAGCAGAAAAGGTCTTGTTTCTATCTCATTTGACACCTCCTACATCAGGAAGTCCGAAAAAACTTTCGCGACGAAAAAACCCCCAAACAATTCTGCACCAATGTATATCGAACGCTTCAGGACTGTGCTTTAGAGCCTGTTGCCTTCCCAACTGTCTTTGAAAATTGTCATAAAAAAAATTGCGAACGAAAATGAATGAAACTATCAGCAAGGGAGGTTCCTTTAATTGCCATTATTTTTTGTTCTCTATCTATTCAACAGGATTTGTTAGATGTCAAACATACCGGACGTTTGGTGATGGCAAAGGAAATAGAGGAATACTACCCTCAAGGACGAGACGCAATCACAATATTGGATATCGCCGCGGGGACTGGGCTAGTTGGAGTAGAGGTAGGATATCCTCGACGATATCCTACCATATCGTCCTCGACGATATCCTACCATACCCAGTCATGATACATCTCAGGGGCCCGTTTCACAAAGCGTTCTTTCCAGCCGTAGGACCCTATTGTAGTTCTGTCAGACGGGTGCTGCACCATACTCATTCTTGCGCCCACAGTGCCGCGAGCTTCCTTCAGGCACCGCGTGAATCACGATGACGACAATTTAAAATTAGGCATATGGGATACCGCGAGCCTTTGATATCCATACATACACTATGGATCAAGCTGCACCAGATTCGAACTTGAATAAAAAGAATAGGACTGTCCCGAGATCGAAATCTTTAGCCGCAAAAAAAGTGCGCAACGACGTCAATGGCCGTTACGCTAATGTGACGTTACGCTGATGTTAGGCAACGATCATTTGGTTGCATTGGCTATGCTGTATTATTTTATTCACGGAGTTTCACAGGCGATGCATTCTGTTTGTCAATGCATTTTTAACATTTTTAAAGTTGTTTGGATTTTCAGTATTTTAAAAGCCACTATATGACACCTATTTTCCGATTTTTGCAATATCGGCAATGTTAAAGCAATGCTAGGTGCCAAGCCTTGGCCCCACGTCACGTGGGCAGTGACGTCGGCGTTTTATGCCTTTCATGACCAGATAATCCGATCTAGGAACGTCCGTATTCGAATAATCAGTAGAGAGAACATAGCCTTTTATGCCCGGAATTGAGTTCACCTACCGCGAACTAAGTGAACTTTTATATGGAATTGTATGGTTACCGAAGCCTTATCCCAGCCTGTAGTGGTCACATTCAAGTATACCTGTTATAAAGAACACACGCAACTTGAATTTTGACTGAATGATGTAGATCTACTTTAGATCATGCATGCCGGACCTCATCCTCGTGAGCCAGTGTATCGATCGATCTATTGGGATCGATACACTGGCTTGGGTAGTTACCCATACGAGTTCTGGATATAAACAGATGAAGGGGGTTCTCCTGAATCAACCCAATCAGTGAACGCGCTAAGCTGCTTGATTAGGCCAATCCGCTGCGAGGTATGAGATGTGACAGGTTTCAATTTCATCGCGGGCCAAACTGCTTTGATATCAAGCGGAAATCGACATCGGAAGTCAAAGCAAAAACCGCAGGCTGGGGATACCGACATGCTAATTCAAAACAAGCGCGAGGGATGAAATGTACTCATTCGAATCACCAAAAATGCCCAGGTAAACCCTCTGCGAGGATTTAGGATTTACCTGGACTTGTGAAGATGGCCGGACCTGTGTTAATGTAATGTCAGTATATCATAGATCTTACAACTTTATTAACCTGTGTGGCTTGATTAGCACGAAGGCTAGTCTTCCTCAGGCCCCAGAGAGTGTGTTGATAAGATAGTTAGTAAGAGATAGCGGTAATGGCTGGTAAAGTCTGTGTCCTTCCGTCGGTCCATCGAGGACATCGACGGACGGACGCCAGATTTTTTTTTCGAGATGAGACTGGCAGAGATAAGGTCATTCCGGCCGACACAGTCAGAGCGAATGTGGGATCAAACTGGCCCAGAGTTCCCCCCTATCGAACTTTTAGACGGTTGTTTGGATATTTTCTAGTGTTGAATATTGTAGAAAAAAACATTAAATATATCACAGCCCATTTTGCTCCCAGTCACAATCAAATTTCACAGGAACACAAGTGCTGATTTTAGTTCTTGTCCCGAAAGTGTGTGCAGTTCTCACCCATCTGTGCTCCATGCGCACAGACAGCTTTCCGTGTGTAGTTGACCAGATCCAGGCTTTAACATACAAAAACGTATATATTTCGAATATTCTCTGAATAGTCAGGTGGCTTAGCGAAATTACCGTTACAGAGCGGATAAAAGCACCAAATTTGGCAAGTAGCTTCCTTTATGCTTATTATTCAATTTTAGACTAGGAGCCCTCCTGAATTTTTCGGGATTTCCAAAATCCAAGATGGCCGACATATATGATAAAATCTTGGATTATAGGAGACACGACAAGGTCCCATAGTTCCAAAGTAAACGTTCTGGGGCCATTTAACCTGGGTTTGGGCATGCATAGCAATGCTTTCAATAGACTACCATAATTGCATTTACTTTTTACCGCTGGAGGACGAATTTCGAGATATTGGAGTAGTATATAAAGGTGAAATTCCCGCACACTAAGGCTGAGGCTGATGACATAATGTGGCCGAAGCTGATGTCATTTGCGGATCAAAGGTCACTTCCGGGTCAAAGGTCACTTCCGTTCCGAGGTCACGTCCGGATCAAAGATCATTTCCGGTGGTGATGCTGTCACTTCCGGTACCGGTTGATAAGTCCCCAGTCAATGTGAATTGGTTTCGCAGTCACGTTTGAATTAGTCACATCGTTCCCAGTTACGTCGATCCGCTTGAATTACTGAGAATCTTTGGGAATGTTCGGTCATCTCCGGGAATGTCCGGAGGGTAATTTACCTTAGCGGTCAATCCTATCTTGCCACGTCAATGTTGTAGCCATATATGTTATAGCCTCTCTAGCCAGCGAGAGAAGGAAAACCCCCATACATAGCAATATACTTCGAGACTGCTGATAGTCCACCGACTGATACCGAAACAGAGTCTGCTGAGAGTCTATCTACTGATACGGAGAGCTTGATCTTAGTCAACCTACATCCCAGGGAGAAGAGGAATCCCCATGACCCTGGTGGGAGTAGAACCAGCAATGCGGACACCAAAGGCTGGCACTTTATCCAATTGGTCGCGAGTCAGTATAATAGGAACGGTTGAAAATACTCTGATTCATCTCAAGTACTAGAGGGCGGGTCCCCGACATATACTTCTATGTCCAGCCAAATAGGCCCATTGGGAACCCACCCATGGACATTTTTTCTGTCTCATGCTGTGGAGTACGATGGAGGTGTCCCGATGTTATTGGCTGAATTTCGCTAAAAAATTCTGACTGCGCAAGTGTGGTGCATAGGCAGATGTGGGATGTACCTTTTGGGGTCTAGGTGGACCATCCGTGATCCCAATGGGTCGTGTGAGGTGATGTGCCATACAGTCTGACTGGTATGTAGTGGAAATGCCGTCCATCTGCGCATGCGCACACAGAGAATAGTACAAAAGGGGCATTTGATTGGACGTTTTAACCGTAAAATGTAAAATGGCCAACTATAGTGTGAAACAGCTCAGTTGTAGCAATATCTGCTTCGAGCTAAAAACAATCGCTTTTGAATTTGACGAGTAACATTGACTAAATTGAGCAAGAGATTTGGATGACCCTATGTCTGCAATCTTGAATTCCTGAATTATTTTTCTAGCTGATGATTATAAGAATAGAGCCAAACTAGGTTCATAAATAGACAGATCGATCTGTATTGTGAATAGACTTGGCTTTGTGAAATTGTTACTTTCAACTCCATGTAAACACAATACCTTGAATTATACAAGCAAAATGAAAATATGAGTCCCACAGGAATCCACGTGGTCATCATTTTGAAGTTTACAATTGTATTCTTAGCTGAAGATTATGCCAACAGAATAAAATGTGATAAGCTATGGTGTTATTCTGCTCAATTTAAACAAGTGTGTACCTTGTCTGAAAATAATATCATGCATTATACGAGTAACATGAAAAAAATCAGGCATTTCCGGATGGCTCCTTGTAGTCGCCATTTTGAACTTAACCATCATTTTTAATCTGAAGACAAGCAATTAGATTAAAAATGGATACAAAATGGACACAAGATATTTGGCTATGATGTGAGATCAAGAATAATGCCTTGATCAATATGAGCAACATGAAAAAAGTATGATTTCAAATGGCCCCATATGGCCGCCATTTTGAATTTCACCATAAAATCTCAGGAACAAAGATTATAGATTTACTATGGGCGTAAGATGTCAGGCCATGTTCCGAGAACTCTCGGTTCCGATACATTTGAAAATGAGCTAAGAATATTGCAATGAACTATACGCGCAACATGAAAACGAGTGATTTCAGATGACCCTATATGGCCACCATTTTGAATTTGACCATCAATTCTTAATCTTAGATATATGTAAATAGATTCGAAATATTTGCAAGACATTCCACTATGGTGAGAGATCTCTCGGTTTCGATAATTTGGACAATGAGCTAGAAATAATGGCTTGAACTACATGTATACGAGCAACATGAAACGTTTGATTTTCAGATGACCTCATATGACCGCCATTCTGAATTTTACCATCAAATATGGATCATAGGGATATGTAAATAGATTTAAAACGGACAGAAGATTTCAGGCTATGCACAGAGAACCCTCGGTTTTGATAAATTTGCCCAGTGAGCTAAGAATAATGCTTTGAACTACTCCAGCAACATGAAAAAACGTTCGTAAAGTTAGACCGCAGTTCGCAGTTCGTTATTCGAGGGGACCAGTCATTATTTCTTCAGACATGGAGAAAAACATCTGTATTTTCTTTATTATGAGTACTTTGAACTCCAAACTCTGCATAGTAAGAGAGAAAGTCCTGCTTGATATGTTTTCATAGTCATATTCCAAATCTGACTCCAGGGGACGCTGCTAGGGGCGCTCTTATGAGTCTCTGGCTATCCGAATAGCGGTCTGGCCTATCTGAATAGCGGTCTACCTTGCCAGATCCGATAATACAAATGTTTCGAACTTGTAAATAGGACTGTTCAGAGAGTATATCACGAGCTAGAACATGGAGTCTTCAGTTCCCATATCGGTCGCCAGGGGGCGCTACTATGAATGACAGTTTACATGTCGGTCTGAATAGCGGTCTAGATCGCCAGAGACAATAATATATACACTTCGAACTTATAAATAGGTATATTGAGAGAGTATTTCATGGGCTACCGTTTACATGCCGGTCTGAATAGCGGTCTGACCTATCTGAATAGCGGTCTGGCCTATCTGAATAGCGGTCTAGCTTGTCAGAGCCGAAAATATAAATGGTTGGAGCTTAAAAATAGGCATGTCGAGAGAGCATGCCATCGGCTAAAAGATGGAGTCTTCAGTTCCTTTATCGTGCGCCAGGGGGCGCTACTATGAATGACCGTTTACATGTCGGTCTGAATAGCGGTCTTTCCTATCTGAATAGCGGTCTAGATCGCCAGAGACAATAATATAAACACTTCGAACTTATAAATAGGTATAATGAGAGAGTATTTTATTAGCTACAGGTTGGAGTCTTCAGTCCCTACATCGGACGCTAGGGGGCGCTACTACGAATGACCGTTTTCATGCCGATTTGAATAGCGGTCTGGCATATCTGAATAGCGGTCTAGATCGCCAGAGACAATAATATATACACTTCGAACTTATAAATAGGAATAATGAGAGAGTATTTCATGGGCTACAAGTTGGAGTCATCAGTCCCTACATCGGACGCTAGGGAGCGCTACTACGAATGACCGTTTACATGCCGGTCTGAATAGCGGTCTGACCTATCTGAATAGTGGTCTGGCCTATCTGAATAGCGGTCTAGCTTGTCAGAGCCAAAAATATAAATGCTTGGATCTTAAAAATAGGCATGTCGAGAGAGCATGCCATCGGATAAAAGATGGCGTCTTCAGTTCCTTTATCGGGCGACAGTGGGCGCTACTATGAATGACCGTTTACATGTCGGTCTGAATGGCGGTCTGTCCTATCTGAATAGCGGTCTAGATTGCCAGAGACAATAATATAAACACTTCGAACTCATAAAGAGTTATAATGAGAGAGTATTTCATTGGCTACAAGTTGGAGTCTTCAGTCCCTACATCGGATGCTAGGTGGTGCTACTACGAATGACCGCTTACATGTCCGTCTGAATAGCGGTCTGGCATATCCGAATAGCGGTCTAGATCGCCAGAGACAATAATATATACACTTCGAACTTATAAATAGGTATAATGAGAGAGTATTTCATGGGCTACAAGTTGGAGCCATCAGTCCCTACATCGGATGCTAGGGGCGCTACTACGAATGACCGTTTACATGTCCGTCTGAATAGCGGTCTGTCTTATCTGAATAGCGGTCTAGATCGCCAGAGACAATAATATAAACACATCGAACTTATAAATAGGTATAATGAGAGAGTTTTTCATTAGCTACAAGTTGGAGTTTTCAGTCCCTACATCGGACTCTAGGGGGCGCTACTACGAATGGCCGTTTACATGCCGGTCTGAATAGCGATCTGGTCTATCTGAATAGCGGTCTAGCTTGTCAGAGCCGAAAATATAAATGCTTGGATCTTAAAAATAGGCATGTCGAGAGAGCATGCCATCGGCTAAAAGATGGAGTCTTCAGTTCCTTTATCGGGCGCCAGGGGGCGCTACTATGAATGACCGTTTACATGTCTGTCTGAATAGCGGTCTGTCTTATCTGAATATCGATCTAGATGGCCAGAGACAATAATATATACACTTCGAACTTATAAATAGGTATAATGAGAGAGTATTACATGGGCTACAAGTTGGAGTCATCA
Source organism: Hanleya hanleyi (assembly GCA_036873755.1). Lineage (NCBI taxonomy): Eukaryota > Metazoa > Mollusca > Polyplacophora > Lepidopleurida > Hanleyidae > Hanleya > Hanleya hanleyi. The sequence continues at coordinate 16,584 of JAVTVY010006756.1, read as the reverse complement.
GTCCCTTCATCGGACGCTAGGGTGTGCTACTACGGATGACCGTTTACATGCCGGTCTGAATAGCGGTCTGTCTTATCTGAATAGCGGTCTAGGTCGCCACAGACAATAATATATACACTTCGAACTTATAAATAGGAATAATGAGAGAGCATTTCATGGGCTACAATTGGAGTCATCAGTCCCGACATCGGACGCTAGGGGGCGCTACTACGAATGACCGTTTACATGCCGGTCTGAATAGCGGTCTGGCATATCTGAATAGCGGTCTAGATCACCAGAGACAATAATATATACACTTCGAACTTATAAATAGGTATAATGAGAGAGTATTTCATGGGCTACAAGTTGGAGTCATCAGTCCCTACATCCGGCGCTAGGGGGCGCTACTACGAATGACCATTTACATGCCGGACTGAATAGCGGCCTGGCATACTTGAATAGCGGTCTAGATCGCCAGAGACAATAATATAAACACTTCGAAATTATAAATAGGTATAATGAGAGAGTATTTCATTGGCTACAAGTTGGAGTCTTCATTCCCTACATCGGACGCTAGGCGGCGCTACTACGAATGACCGTTTACATGCCGGTCTGAATAGCGGTCTGACCTATCTGAATAGCGGTCTGGCCTATCTGAATAGCGGTTTAGCTTGTCAGAGCCAAAAATATAAATGTTCGGATCTTAAAAATAGGCATGTCGAGAGAGCATGCCATTGGCTAAAAGATGGAGTCTTCAGTTCCTTTATCGGGCGCCAGGAGGCGCTACTATGAATGACCGTTTACATGTCGGTCTGAATAGCGGTCTGTCCTATCTGAATAGCGGTCTAGATCGCCAGAGACAATAATATAAACACATCGAACTTATAAATAGGTATAATGAGAGAGTATTTCATTAGCTACAAGTTGGAGCTTTCAGTCCCTACATCGGACTCTAGGGGGCGCTACTACGAATGGCCGTTTACATGCCGGTCTGAATAGCGATCTGGCCTATCTGAATAGCGGTCTAGCTTGTCAGAGCCGAAAATATAAATGCCTGGATCTTAAAAATAGGCATGTCGAGAGAGCATGCCATCGGCTAAAAGATGGAGTCTTCAGTTCCTTTATCGGGCGCCAGGGGGCGCTACTATGAATGACCGTTTACATGTCGGTCTGAATAGTGGTCTGTCTTATCTGAATATCGATCTAGATGGCCAGAGACAATAATATATACACTTCGAACTTATAAATAGGTATAATGAGAGAGTATTACATGGGCTACAAGGTGGAGTCATCAGTCCCTTCATCGGACGCTAGGGTGTGCTACTACGGATGACCGTTTACATACCGGTCTGAATAGCGGTCTGGCATATCTGAATAGCGGTCTAGATCGCCAGAGACAATAATATATACACTTCGAACTTATAAATAGGAATAATGAGAGAGTATTTCATGGGCTACAAGTTGGAGTCATCAGTCCCTACACCGGACGCTAGGGTGTGCTACTACGGATGTCTGTTTACATGCCGGTCTGAATAGCGGTCTGGCTTATCTGAATAGCGGTCTAGGTCGCCAGAGACAATAATATATACACTTCGAACTTATAAATAGGAATAATGAGAGAGCATTTCATGGGCTACAATTGGAGTCATCAGTCCCTACATCGGACGCTAGGGGGCGCTACTACGAATGACCGTTTACATGCCGGTCTGAATAGCCGTCTGGCATATCTGAATAGCGGTCTAGATCGCCAGAGATAATAATACATACACTTCGAACTTATAAATAGGTATAATGAGAGAGTATTTCATGGGCTACAAGTTGGAGTCATCAGTCCCTACATCGGACGCTAGGGGGCGCTACTACGAATGACCGTATACATGCCGGTCTGAATAGCCGTCTGGCATATCTGAATAGCGGTCTAGATCGCCAGAGACAATAATACATACACTTCGAACTTATAAATAGGTATAGCGAGAGAGTATTTCATGGGCTACAAGTTGGAGTCATCAGTCCTTACATCGGGCGCTAGGGGGCGCTAGTACGAATGACCGTTTACATGCCGGTCTGAATAGCGGTCTGACCTATCTGAATAGCGGTCTGGCCTATCTGAATAGCGGTCTAGCTTGTCAGAGCCGAAAATATAAATGGTTGGAACTTAAAAATAGGCATGACGATAGAGCATCGGCTAAAAGATGGAGTCTTCAGTTCCCTTATCGGGCGCCAGGGGGCGCTACTATGAATGACCGTTTACATGTCGGTCGGAATAGCGGTCTTCCCTATCTGAATAGCGGTCTAGATCGCCAGAGACAATAATATAAACACTTCGAACTTATAAATAGGTTTAATGAGAGAGTATTTCATTGGCTACAAGTTGGAGTCTTCAGTCCCTACATCGGACGCTAGGGGGCGCTACTACGAATGAACGTTTACATGCCGGTCTGAATAGTGGTCTGGCATATCCGAATAGCGGTCTAGATCGTCAGAGACCATTATATAAACACTTCAAACTTATAAATAGGTATAATGAGAGAGTATTTCATTGGCTACAAGTTGGAGTCTTCAGTCCCTACATCGGACGCTAGGGGGCGCTACTACGAATGACCGTTTACATGCCGGTCTGAATATCCGTCTGGCATATCTGAATAGCGGTCTAGATCGCCAGAGACAATAATTTCGAACTTATAAATAGGTACAATGAGAGAGTATTTGATTGGCTACAAGTTGGAGTCTTCAGTCCCTACATCGGACGCTATGGGGCGCTAGTACGAATGACCGTTTACATGCCCGTCTGATTAGCGGTCTGACCTATCTGAATAGCGGCCTGGCCTATCTGAATAGCGGTCTAGCTTGTCAGAGCCAAAATATAAATGCTTGGATCTTAAAAATAGGCATGTCGAGAGAGCATGCCATCGGATAAAGATGGCGTCTTCAGTTCCTTTATCGGGCGACAGTGGGCGGTACTATGAATGACCGTTTACATGTCGGTCTGAATAGCGGTCTGTCCTATCTGAATAGCGGTCTAGATTGCCAGAGACAATAATATAAACACTTCGAACTAATAAATAGGTTTAATGATAGAGTATTTCATTGGCTACAAGTTGGAGTCTTCAGTCCCTGCATCGGACGCTAGGGGGCGCTACTACGAATGACCGTTTACATGCCGGTCTGAATAGTGGTCTGGCATATCCGAATAGCGGTCTAGATCGCCAGAGACCATTATATAAACACTTCAAACTTATAAATAGGTATAATGAGAGAGTATTTCATTGGCTACAAGTTGGAGTCTTCAGTCCCTACATCGGACGCTAGGGGGCGCTACTACGAATGACCGTTTACATGCCGGTCTGAATAGCCGTCTGGCATATCTGAATAGCGGTCTAGATCGCCAGAGACAATAATTTCGAACTTATAAATAGGTATAATGAGAGAGTATTTCATTGGCTACAAGTTGGAGTCTTCAGTCCCTACATCGGACGCTATGGGGCGCTAGTACGAATGACCGTTTACATGCCCGTCTGATTAGCGGTCTGACCTATCTGAATAGCGGCCTGGCCTATCTGAATAGCGGTCTAGCTTGTCAGAGCCAAAAATATAAATGCTTGGATCTTAAAAATAGGCATGTCGAGAGAGCATGCCATCGGATAAAAGATGGCGTCTTCAGTTCCTTTATCGGGCGACAGTGGGCGGTACTATGAATGACCGTTAACATGTCGGGCTGAATAGCGGTCTGTCTTTTCTGAATATCGATCTAGGTGGCCAGAGACAATAATATATACACTTCGAACATATAAATAGGCATAATGAGAGAGTATTACATGGGCTACAAGTTGGAGTCATCAGTCCCTACATCGGACTCTAGGGTGTGCTACTACGGATGACCGTTTACATGCCGGTCTGAATAGCGGTCTGACCTATCTGAATAGTGGTCTGGCCTATCTGAATAGCGGTCTAGGTCGCCAGAGACAATAATATATACACTTCGAACTTATAAATAGGTATAATGAGAGAGTATTGCATGGGCTACAAGTTGTAGCCATCAGTCCCTACATCGGACGCTAGGGGCGCTACTACGAATGACCGTTTACATGTCCGTCTGAATAGCGGTCTGTCTTATCTGAATAGCGGTCTAGATCGCCAGAGACAATAATATAAACACATCGAACTTATAAATAGGTATAATGAGAGAGTATTTCATTAGCTACAAGTTGAAGTTTTCAGTCCCTACATCGGATTCTAGGGGGCGCTACTACGAATGGCCGTTTACATGCTGGTCTGAATAGCGGTCTGACCTATCTGAATAGCGGTCTGGCCTATCTGAATAGCGGTCTAGCTTGTCAGAGCCGAAAATATAAATGGTTGGAGCTTAAAAATAGGCATGTCGAGAGAGCATGCTATCGGCTAAAAGATGGAGTCTTCAGTTCCTTTATCGGGCGCCAGGGGGCGCTACTATGAATGACCGTTTACATGTCGGTCCGAATAGCGGTCTGTCTTATCTGAATATCGATCTAGGTGGCCAGAGACAATAATTATATACACTTCGAACTTATAAATAGGTATAATGAGAGAGTATTTCATGGGCTACAAGTTGGAGCCATCAGTCCCTACATCGGATGCTAGGGGCGCTACTACGAATGGCCGTTTACATGTCCGTCTGAGTAGCGGTCTGTCTTATCTGAATAGCGGTCTAGATCGCCAGAGACAATAATATAAACACATCGAACTTATAAATAGGTATAATGAGAGAGTATTTCATTAGCTACAAGTTGGAGTCTTCAGTCCCTACATCGGACTCTAGGGGGCGCTACTACCAATGGCCGTTTACATGCCGGTCTGAATAGCGGTCTGGCCTATCTGAATAGCGGTCTAGCTTGTGAGAGCCGAAAATATAAATGCTTGGATCTTAAAAATAGGCATGTCGAGAGAGCATGCCATCGGCTAAAAGATGGAGTCTTCAATTCCTTTATCGGGCGCCAGGGGGCGCTACTATGGATGACCGTTTACATGTCGGTCTGAATAGCGGTCTGTCTTATCTGAATATCGATCTAGGTGGCCAGAGACAATAATATATACACTTCGAACTTATAAATAGGTATAATGAGAGAGTATTACATGGGCTACAAGTTGGAGTCATCAGTCCCTACATCGGACGCTAGGGTGTGCTACTACGGATGACCGTTTACATGCCGGTCTGAATAGCGGTCTGGCATATCTGAATAGCGGTCTAGGTCGCCAGAGACAATAATATATACACTTCGAACTTATAAATAGGAATAATGAGAGAGTATTTCATGGGCTACAAGTTGGAGTCATCAGTCCCTACATCGGACGCTAGGGTGTGCTACTACGGATGACCGTTTACATGCCGGTCTGAATAGCGGTCTGGCATATCTGAATAGCGGTCTAGGTCGCCAGAGACAATAATATATACACTTCAAACTTATAAATAGGAATAATGAGAGAGCATTTCATGGGCTACAATAGGAGTCATCAGTCCCTACATCGGACGCTAGGGGGCGCTACTACGAATGACCGTTTACATGCCGGTCTGAATAGCGGTCTGGCATATCTGAATAGCGGTCTAGATCGCCAGAGACAGTAATATATACACTTCGAACTTATAAATAGGTATAATGAGAGAGTATTTCATGGGCTACAAGTTGGAGTCATCAGTCCCTACATCGGGCGCCAGGGGGCGCTACTAGGAATGACCGTTTACATGCCGGACTGAATAGCGATCTGGCATACTTGAATAGCGGTCTAGATCGCCAGAGACAATAATATAAACACTTCGAAATTATAAATAGGTATAATGAGAGAGTATTTCATTGGCTACAAGTTGGAGTCTTCAGTCCCTACATCGGACGCTAGGCGGCGCTACTACGAATGACCGTTTACATGCCGGTCTGAATAGCGGTCTGACCTATCTGAATAGCGGTCTGGCCTATCTGAATAGCGGTTTAGCTTGTCAGAGCCAAAAATATAAATGCTTGGATCTTAAAAATAGGCATGTCGAGAGAGCATGCCTTTGGCTAAAAGATGGAGTCTTCAGTTCCTTTATCGGGCGCCAGGAGGCGCTACTATGAATGACCGTTTACATGTCGGTCTGAATAGCGGTCTGTCCTATCTGAACAGCGGTCTAGATCGCCAGAGACAATACTATAAACACGTCGAACTTATAAATAGGTATAATGAGAGAGTGTTTCATTGGCTACAAGTTGGAGTTTTCGGCCCCTACATCGGACGCTAGGGGGCGCTACTACGAATGAACGTTTGCATGCCCGTCTGAATAGTGGTCTGGCATATCCGGATAGCGGTCTAGATCGTCAGAGACCATTATATAAACACTTCAAACTTATAAATAGGTATAATGAGAGAGTATTTCATTGGCTACAAGTTGGAGTCATCAGTCCCTACATCGGACGCTAGGGGGCGCTACTACGAATGACCGTTTACATGCCGGTCTGAATAGCCGTCTGGCATATCTGAATAGCGATCTAGATCGCCAGAGACAATAATTTCGAACTTATAAATAGGTATAATGAGAGAGTATTTCATTGGCTACAAGTTGGAGACTTCAGTCCCTACATCGGACGCTAGGGGGCGCTAGTACGAATGACCGTTTACATGCCGGTCTGAATAGCGGTCTGACCTATCTGAATAGCGGTCTGGCGTATCTGAATAGCGCTCTAGCTTGTCAGAGCCAAAAATATAAATGATTGGATCTTAAAAATAGGCATGTCGAGAGAGTATGCCATCGGCTAAAAGATGGCGTCTTCAGTTCCTTTATCGGGCGACAGGGGGCGCTACTATGAATGACCGCTAACATGTCGGTCTGAATAGCGGTCTGTCCTATCTGAATAGCGGTCTAGATTGCCAGAGACAATAATATAAACACTTCGAACTCATAAATAGTTATAATGAGAGAGTGTTTCATTGGCTACAAGTTGGAGTCTTCAGTCCCGACGTCGGACGCTAGGGGGCGCTACTACGAATGACCGCTTACATGCCGGTCTGAATAGCGGTCTGACCTATCTGAATAGCGGTCTTGCCTATCTGAATAGCGGTCTAGCTTAACAGAGCCAAAAATATAAATGCTTGGATCTTAAACATAGGCATGTCGAGAGAGCATGCCATCGGCTAAAAGATGGCGTCTTCAGTTCCTTTATCGGGCGACAGGGGGCGCTACTATGAATGACCGTTTACATGTCGGTCTGAATAGCGGTCTGTCCTATCTGAATAGCGGCCTAGATTGCCAAAGACAATAATATAAACACTTCGAACTCATAAATAGTTATAATGAGAGAGTATTTCATTGGCTACAAGTTGGAGTCTTCAGTCCCTTCATCGGACGCTAGGGGGCGCTACTACGAATGACCGCTTACATGCCGGTCTGAGTAGCGGTCTGGCATATCCGAATAGCGGTCTAGATCGCCAGAGACAATAATATATACACTTCGAACTTATAAATAGGTATAATGAGAGAGTATTTCATGGGCTACAAGTTGGAGCCATCAGTCCCTACATCGGACGCTAGGGGCGCTACTACGAATGACCGTTTACATGTCCGTCTGAATAGCGGTCTGTCTTATCTGAATAGCGGTCTAGATCGCCAGAGACAATAATATAAACACATCGAACTTATAAATAGGTATAATGAGAGAGTATTTCATTAGCTACAAGTTGAAATTTTCAGTCCCTACATCGGATTCTAGGGGGCGCTGCTACGAATGGCCGTTTACATGCCGGTCTGAATAGCGGTCTGACCTATCTGAATAGCGGTCTGGCCTATCTGAATAGCGGTCTAGCTTGTCAGAGCCGAAAATATAAATGGTTGGAAGTTAAAAATAGGCATGTCGAGAGAGCATGCCATCGGCTAAATGATGGAGTCTTCAGTTCCTTTATCGGGCGCCAGGGGGCGCTACTATGAATGACCATTTACATGCCGGTCTGAATAGCGGTCTGGCATATCTGAATATCGGTCTAGATCGACAGAGACAATAATATATACACTTCGAACTTATAAATAGGTATAATGAGACAGTATTTCATGGGCTACAAGTTGGAGTCATCAGTCCATACATCGGACGCTAGGGGGCGCTACTACGAATGACCGTTTACATTCCAGTCTGAATAGCGGTCTGACCTATCTGAATAGCGGTCTGGCCTATCTGAATAGCGGTCTAGCTTGTCACAGCCGAAAATATAAATGGTTGGAAGTTAAAAATAGGCATGTCGAGAGAGCATGCCATCGGCTAAAAGATGGAGTCTTCAGTTCCTTTATCGGGCGCCAGGGGGCGCTACTATGAATGACCGTTTACATGTAGGGCTGAATAGCGGTCTGTCATATCTGAACAACGGAGTCAATAATATAAACACATTTTGGGGTGTAAAGGAAGGTGTTTGGTGTAGAAATGGACCATCCTTGGACCGTTTGAGGTGTCATCTTGAAGATTTTCATGTCAACTGAGGCGTCTGACGTGAAACGTATAGTTCAAGGATTAAATCAATCGATTAGGTGGATTGATTCAGCTCAGAGTAGTACTTCTCGTTGTGTATTATAGTTGTATATGACGGATTGACAAGTTGAAGAATCTGATGAGTTGCTATTGGATTTATCCAAACTATGATATATACATGAAGACAATATAGCATACGTCTAGCACGTATGAACAACTGAATGCAACTAAATTGATATCGACAGTTAAAGCGTCTTAGTTTCCAACAGCACATGCAGTCTGGAACGTTACGCATAATAGAATCAGATTACGTTATCATAGCGTCATAAATATATACCACAGACATGACGTCATTACGTTATAAGGTAGAACGTTATATTGACGACGTTACGGTATAATAGTATCCATTATTCTAGATGACGTTATTATAAAGTTCATGTTTGTCGATACTCGTCGACATTCTGGGGGCGCGAAAGATATACGTATTGTATACGTATTAAAGTCATTAACATGTTGACGTGTGAAGAAAATATGCGTAAAACAATAATATGCATTATTTGGCGCTAGCACAAATATCAGTTCATATATTTGTATGTCCAATACGTTCAATTACAGTTTAAGAACTTATGGCGTTAATAATACGAATTTTACGTATACTGTAGTATCAGTTTCATTAACTGATTAGTATCAAATGTCATTTTGTCCACCCTTTAATGCGTTCCTTAGCCTTGATGGCTGCAACTCGTTTTGGTAGAGTATCTACTGACGACACTAGTTTACTGTTATGTGTAACTTCTAAAGGAAAAAGTTTCACTATCGGACGATTCGTTTGTCCTACACTTGTTCGAATTTTGGCTGAGCGAACAAGCCCATCATTACCCGTGTTCAGTTCCTCAACAACAGCTAATTTCCACATTACACGAGGAGAATGATTTTCATGAATCTGGACAACATCACCGACTTGAATCACTTGATTGTTATTGCCAGATGTACGGTGGAATTCCCTAAGGGAAGTTAGATATTCAAGTTTCCATCTGGACCAAAACCTTTGAATAAGTAATGCTTGTAGTTTGACTCGTTTGTTGATTGTAGTATGATCACCAAAGTCTGGTTCACGGAGTTCATCATTCTCAACGGGAGGATAAGGTAATGAAGTTATTCCTCTTCCGTATAGAATATGTGAAGGAGTCAAGGGTTCCGCATCTCCTATATCTGTAGACATATATGTAAGAGGTCTGTCGTTGATTACAGCTTCGATTTCAGTAACAATAGTTTGAAGCATTTCCAAACTGATGTGAGTTCGACCGAGAACCTTTTTCAGACAGTTCTTTATCAGTCCTATTAGACGTTCCCACCAACCTCCATACCATGGTGCTCGTTTAGGTATGAATTGCCAATCTGTACCACGGTTGCTGAGTGACTGTTTCAGTGACGGAGATTGAAGCAAACGAGATAGAGTTTCTGAAGCAGCTAGATAAGTTGATGCATTATCCGAAATCATAATCCTAGGTAGAGATTTACGGCTTACAAAACGTCGAAACGCTCGTAAGAAGGAATCTTCTCGGAGGTCGGGAACAACTTCCAGATGAACTGCTCTTGTCGATGCACACGTAAAGAGACATATGTATGCCTTAGATTCGGATCCATCAGTGTTTGTAACGTATAATGCTCCAGTGAAATCTACTCCTGTAACACTGAATGGTGGTGATTCTTGTAATCTGATTTTCGGAAGAGGAGGTGGGTCCGGAGCCGAGTACGGTCTTCCGATAACTTTGCGGCAAGTTACACATCTGCGTAGTATCCGTTTGACACATTGTCGAATTGAAGGAATCCAGAATGTTTGACGGATAAGAGTCACTGTAGAATTCAGACCCGCATGTAATTGACTGACGTGGGCATCCATCACTATCAAGGTAGTAAGTTCATGATGGGTGGGTAACAGGTATGGGAATTTGGCTTCTTCTCTCACTGGCGCATTATGAATTCTCCCGCCGCAACGAATTGTTCCGTCTTTGTCGATGAATAATCTGAGTTGTCTTACAAGCTGAAGACGATTTGGACAGTCTGATCGCATACTGGCTATTTCTGCTTGGTACGATTTCTTCTGACAGTCCAATATCCATGTTTTTCCGGCAAGCTGCAAATCAGTAGTAGTTAGTGGACCTGACTTTCTCTTAGTTTTGGCAGACTTACAGTTGGAGATGAAACGTTGAACGTTTGCTGTGACGTGGAGCAAACGAGTGTAAGAACTGAAATTTTTAACATCAATCAATTTGTGTATACCTGTTGAATTCCGTGTTGATATTTCAGGAGATGACTTGACTTCGTACTCGTTAGGATCGGTAACTTCTATCGTCGACAGGGTCGTCACCTCTTCTGGATGCCATATGGGCCATTGAGTACTGTCACTGAGCCATTTTGGTCCGTTGAACCACAAAGTACTGTCTTTGAAATCTGTTGCTGTTATTCCACGTGTTAACAAATCGGCTGGGTTGGAATCTGTTGGACAATATCTCCAAGTATGTGACTGCGTCAGTTCGTGAATTTCCTTCACTCTGTTTGCGATGAAACATTTCTTGTGTTGTTTGGAAGATAGCAGCCAATGCAGAGTGATTTGACTGTCTGACCACAATGTAATATCTGTGGTGTCAATAACTGATATGACGTGGTTGGCTAAGCGCGATCCAACAACTGCAGCCATTAACTCTAGCTGGGGCAGAGTTATTTTCTTCAATGGAGCAACTCTGTTTTTGGCTATCACTAATCTGGTTTGGATTCCATCGGAAATGTAGACAGCTGCGCCGTATGCCTTTGGACTGGCATCACAAAAGACGTGTAATGAAATGTTTCCATCATGTTCGGTTTTGTCGAAGAAGTAGTGTCTTGGAATTTCCAATCCGGCAGCGTTATCTAAATCAGCCGCCAAATCAATCCAGGAAGATCGTATCTCTGTAGGTAAAGGTTCATCCCATCCAAATTTCTGTTCCCAAAGGAGTTGCATTAGAATTTTCGCTCGCACAGAAACTGGACTAAGAAACCCAAGAGGGTCGTACACCCTGGATGTTTGCTGTAAAATTTCGCGCTTGGTTATGATTGATTTCTGTACATCCGAGAGGTTGCGAGATGGATAAGATAGATGGTCCGTTTGTACATTCCATCTCATTCCGAGTATTTTGGTCTGTGCGTCTGTATCCAACACACCTTCTGAAGTGGCTAAATCACGAAGAGCCACACTGTTAGACGTCCACGAACGGAGATTGAAACTAGCTTTAGACATAAGTTGACGAGATTCTCGGAAGTAGTCTAAAGCGTCACTTTCTGTGGGAACGCTGGATAGAATGTTGTCGACATATAGATCTCGTTTCAATAACTGAGTAACTTGAGTGTCATTCTCATCCATGTGTTTCAATAGCGTTGCATTGAGGATAAACGGTGAACATGTTGCTCCGAATAAAACTGCCTTGAATCGATAGGTGCATAACGGACTATTTGGGTCGTCAGGATTTTCAAGCCATAGAAATCTGGTGACGTCACGATCTTGTTCATCTAAGCCGACGTGGAGAAATGCCTTTTCAATGTCGGTGGCCAATGCAAATTTGTTGAGTCGAAACCTCATTAGGATCGTTGTCAAACAATTTATATTTGGTGGGAAAGTTTGTAGACAGTCGTTGAGACTTGGATGAGCAGAAGATTGTCGACAACTACAATCATACACTATGCGAATCGGAGTTGTGGTTGAGTCTTTCTTGACCGCATGATGAGGGATATAGTGAACTGGATGATTTGGAGAAACGGTTGTGTCAACTTTCTCTATGAAGTCACGGCGTTCCTGGTCAGAAATAATTTCACCATATTTCTTGAGTAGACTCGTTTCTTGACTAAGTCTCTTTATTGTATTTTGTGTTCTCCGAAGTGTGACATTGTAGTTAGTAGGTAATGGAGGGTGATCATCTTTCCACGGTAATTTCGCCTGATACTGTCCATCACGCAAAATGATAGAGTTATCCTGATATGTCTCTAGGATATTCTTGGTGTTCTCATCTGATTCTCGGGTACTAATTCCGAGACCTTCCAATTCCCAGAAACGTTCCAGATTGAATTCTTCCATTTTATGGGAGGTTAGAATGTTTAGCACAGTTGATGAAAGGTTCTTGGATTCCTTTGAGAGTGGGCCCGAAAGTAAATATCCTATCTTGGATTCGACAGCGGTTGGACCATCTCCACGAATGACTTTATCCTGGACGATCTCCCAGTAGTAATCAACTCCAATTAGTAGTGAAATTTCGAATGTGTCCTCTTCCGTCACAGGATGTGCTAAACGTAAACCTTTGAGATACGCTAAATCACGTATTTGTTGTCGGAGTCGATTACTTAGAGGAACGGCAATCTCTGAAACGATCAAAACTTCTAATGGTAATTTCTCACCATTTCCCGTTTCAAGGTGGATTGTGGCTAACTTGAGATGGCGCACATTTTTATTAGTGTCACCAAATGTTGAAAGTGATATGGTATCAGTTCTAGTAGGAACCAGTTGAAGTTTCCTAGCGAGAGATTCTGTGATGAAGGATCGTTGCGCTCCTTCGTCGAAAAGAATGTTTGCAGTGGCTTGAATTTGTTCCAACCAGACAGGTGCTACAGCGGTTTTGAGTAAAACTCCCGTAGATTGTTGCCCTGTGAAAGTTGCACTGTGGAGTATTGGAACGGAGGACTCTGCATCACTGTTTACTACGTTCACAGATGTTCCTGGTTCGGATGTGGAAAATTTCTTTGTTGTAATTGCAGATGGGTTAGAATTGGTTCTGCATAGACTTGTGTGGTGTTTCCGATGGCAATTACGGCAACTGTATTTCGAGCGACATTCCGATACTTGATGAGGTTTCAGACAATTGAAACACAATTTCTGTCGTCTCATGGTCTGACTATTGACATGCGAGATTCATAATCAGGAACTCTGGTACAGTCATTTGATGAATGTGATTCCTCGCAAAACGTACATACCTTGGGTTTGAAGTCGTTGTTTACTTTCTTTGGTGGCTTGAGATGTGATTTTGTCCCGGTGAAGAATGTCGCAGTGGTCGGAAGTATTTCAGTACCGGTACATTCGAATGTTGAGCGTTTTCGAACGATCTCAAGAATACTGACTTCGTGAAGTATAGCCTTCCTTAATTCGCTTAAAGTCCAGCTGATATTTCCGTGTTGTCGAGCAAGATTTTGCTTGATCTCATCTGGTAATTTTCCAAAGATTATCGGTATGAGTATTATCCCGAAAGTGTCCTGGTGTTGACCAAGAGCTAGAATCCACGAATGTAAGATTCGAGTCTATCGTAATAGACTCGCAAACTGTTAACATTGTTCCTTGGGCTTGGTAAATCTAGCATAGCTTGGATGTAGGCTTCCGTAATCTTATGGGGTTGTCCGAATCGCTCGGTGAGTAAATTAACAGCTTGTCTGTAGTTGGCGTTGGTAAGCGTAAAACCAGCGATGGACTGAGCGGCGTCATCCCGTAACAAGGTCTTCAGGTATCTGAACTTTTCTACATCTGATAATGTAGAGTTCAGATGTACAGTTGATTCGAAAGAATCCCAAAATGATTGCCACTGGAGAATATCTCCGCTGAATGTAGGGAGCGTAAGTTTCGGCAACTTATTCTGGACATGATTGAAATTCGATCGATTCTCCGAGTGATTCGTGTTGTGGTCCCTCTCATCGAAGTGTAGCAATTCTGGTGGTAAATTATCTCTTCTTGTTCTCTGTGTCGGCGGAGGTTGTTGATCTCTCTGAATTTTCAAGAACCCTTCCAGTTGCTTAATCTTTGTATTCAATGTCACGTTGTATTCAGTGGTTTGGGTGACTTCGTCCTCAATATCGCCGATATCAGACAACTCAACGATTTGTTCGTTGAATGTCTGTAGAAGTTTCCTTTTTTCGTATGACAGTTCCAGTATAGTAGATAAATGGCAGAAATCCACATTGGAAGGATTTTCTTGAACTTCCTCGTAGTTCCTCAGTAAATCTGCAACAGATCCGCGATGTGCTGCACGAACGGTTTTCAACTTGGTCAAATCCATCCTGGTCACGGCACCAAAATGACGTGAAACGTATAGTTGAAGGATTAAATCAATCGATTAGGTGGATTGATTCAGCTCAGAGTAGTACTTCTCGTTGTGTATTATAGTTGTATATGACGGATTGACAAGTTGAAGAATCTGATGAGTTGCTATTGGATTTATCCAAACTATGATATATACATGAAGACAATATAGCATACGTCTAGCACGTATGAACAACTGAATGCAACTAAATTGATATCGACAGTTAAAGCGTCTTAGTTTCCAACAGCACATGCAGTCTGGAACGTTACGCATAATAGAATCAGATTACGTTATCATAGCGTCATAAATATATACCACAGACATGACGTCATTACGTTATAAGGTAGAACGTTATATTGACGGCGTTACGGTATAATAGTATCCATTATTCTAGATGACGTTATTATAAAGTTCATGTTTGTCGATACTCGTCGACAGCGTCATCGGTGACGTCATGAGTACGAGTGGTAGCGAAATGCGATCTTGGTCCGAATGAGATGGCCGGCCATGTCCGGTAATGACCAATAAGCCTTTATTCACCCTTTCAAAGCATCAAGAGGCGTCTCCGTGCCTTTTCGGAACTTGGGGCATTCCCTTCAACCTGTTAATGTGGTTCGTCCTTCATTCCGAGCGACACGAGCTCCGAGCGCCCAACTGTCCCATCTCCGGGCTCCGAGCGGCTGCGTTCCTCCCGAGCTCCGATCTCCCGACTGCCCCATCTCCGAGCTCCGAGCTTTGAACTCCCAACTGCCCCATCCCCGAGCTCCGAGCACCCAACTGCCCCATTCCCGAGCTCCGAGCTCTAGCAAATAAACACGGCGTACATCTGTGAAAGCTTTATTATAAGCCGGGTGCCGGTGGAGACGAGAACCATGGCTTACGTATGTCAGGTGCGTTCGAAGTCATTTTGCACGTCATTTAAGTCATTTAATCGACGTAGAGATTTGCTTTCAATACATAATAATCGTACAGAGCAAAGCCATCTCACGGAAACGAGTCCAGATAACGCCCGAATTCAACGTGTACATGAAGAACGATCAACACCTACGTCACACACAAGAGTATTGGAGCACCCCTATATCATTGCGGTGAGCGGCTCTGTGGGATGTGGAAAGGCGTCATGGGCGATGAAATTTTTAGAGGAAGGTGTGGCAACTCCAGCCCTAACACGCGTTGTTTGGTGCTACAGCCAGTGGTAGTCCGCCTACAAAACTACAAATTTACAGAATGTGAGCTTCGTCCCAGGGATCCCTCGCGATATTGATCAGGCGTATTTCTTCGATTCGACCAGATCAATATAATCGTGCTCGATGACCTGATGAATGCGGCCAAGAAAAAATTCGAAAATCGAGGACCTATTCACCAAAGGATCCCATCATCGGAAACTGTCCGTCATCTATTTGACCCAGAATCTCTTTCCTCCAGGGAAGGCGTCCACAGATATTGCCTTGATATTGCAATAATCCGTATGTTTGGTAGTCGAAATTATCCTCAGAACATCGATCATTTATTGCAGGCGTTTCAAGGCGCGACAAGTCGTCCGTACGGCTACCTGTTCGTAGACGTAAAAGCTCATACCCCCTCCTACCCGGTGAG
Organism: Hanleya hanleyi; assembly: GCA_036873755.1. NCBI lineage: Eukaryota > Metazoa > Mollusca > Polyplacophora > Lepidopleurida > Hanleyidae > Hanleya > Hanleya hanleyi. The sequence continues at coordinate 461 of JAVTVY010006756.1, read as the reverse complement.
GGCTCGCTACATCGTCATATACCCCAACACCATCCAACGAGACCACACATGGCAGCACCCGTCCAGCAGCAGCAACCCAGCCCCATACAGCGGGTCCCTTTCATACCATCTGTCCCGGAATATCACCCAACCGTGGAGGACCAACTCAAACCTGTACAAGAGAATGAACACGTGAACTCAAGGCTATGGAAGGATGTATTCAAAGAATGTATGGACACCGAGATGGGCGAGACGTTGGAGGCCACAAAAAACAAGTTTCACAACAAAGGGTATTTGAAAGAGGGAGCCGCAATTTTAGCCCATAACACTTTGGTACCCAGATTACAACGGGCTGTATATCAGCAGTATGTCGATCTCTTCACTCATATGAAATTGCTGGACAAGGACCCGGTCCATATGAAAATCGAAAGAACAGCGTTGATGTTGAAAACCTCAGGCATGAACTGGACAGAGGCGTATGT
>JAVTVY010006755.1:0-41176 GCA_036873755.1 Hanleya hanleyi | reverse complement strand
AATACATAGAGTTAAACTTATGACTGGATATAGAACAGTATGCACCAAAATAGATGAATTGAGATCATTCGTTCAATTTCTTCCCTTCACTGAGATCCTGCCCATGCTGTGTGATGATGATGGGAGGGTGGATAAATACCAGTCACTCTATCATCAGTACTCTCTTATTTATCTTATCTACATGTACACAGCATTATCAGCCTCACTTGCTTCACTAAAACTCTCTGTCTCACATTACAAGGCAAAGGGAATTTTCACCAATAAATATCAGAGCCAATTCTTCTCAGAGCAGTGAAATTCCTCACAGTATCTATATGCATTTTGTGCATTTTTATTCAAAAATTTCAAGGAAATCCATTCAGAATCAAAGAAAATCTCCAATACGTCACATGTTATGTTTAAAACACAATGATGTTGGGCTTGCAATGTTGTGACATTGGGAATGGCCGCTAGGACGTCAATTTAACATGCAAAATTGTCAAGGTGACATTCGTTCTGGTGAATTTGACTCACATTTGGTTGGATTTTCATGAAATATCTGGTTAAACATGCACCAATAATGTTCAATGATGTGTAAAATTTCACTGCTCGTAGAAATATTGGCTCTGATATATTGTCGAAAATACTGTTTCCTCATAATGTCAGATGGACAGTATCTGCAATGAAACATTGTTAACAAGACTGAAGAAGTTTATATCCATACTCCCAGTGGTACTAGGGTTTGGCATCCACATTTTACTCATATTAGCTGTGCAAGCAGAGGGGTGCAGGAAAGTTGGAAATTCTTCTATTTTCTTTATTTTGCAGACTTCCACATGCTGTGCATATTTTGACTAAAATATTACGACCATAGGCACTGTGCATGGCTGTATATGGGGTCTCCTAATCCATAATTTATCACCCTATCATCAAAATTCAATCAGTCTGTGTAATAAATCTGATCAATGAATTATTATCTGCATGATTTCACTATTTCTATTGAATTATCAAATTATTTACCTATTATGTTTGATCTTGTATTTTTACATATGAAAAACTATGAAATGCCCTGCCCTCCAGCTCTGATTTTGGTTTTGCAGAGAACTTACATGGTGTACTATGCTTGTGGTGACTATTGTCATAGTGGATATCTAGATTAGTTTTTACCCCCCAGTCATTTTGGCCTCTGGGTATATTGTCGCCGTCATGTACGTCCATCCGTTACTGCATTTTAGGCAAAACTGCATATTTACCTAGTTATAAATCAGACGCCTATCAAAAATGGCTCCACTTGGCCCCTATTTTACAGAGTTATGTTCTTTACAGATGTGTTAATTTTTAATTTTGTGATATAGGCTTGAATGTATACCCAACTATATCTGCAGAACTGTGTTTGATACAGCTACTACATTTAGAAACTTACTTATATGGCTGTATTCTAGAAGCCAACAGAAATTATGTCCCTTTTTCAGGTGCATTAATCTCTGATTTTGTGATATATATGCTTGAATGTAACCAGTTCTATCTAATTAATTGTGTTTGCTACAGCTACCGAATTATGAGGAAACTTTTTTATCTAGTTGTATTGTAGATGCCTACAAAAAAATTAATCGTCTCAGCCCATATTTTATGGAGTTATGACCCTTTTTGATGTAATAATCTCTGATTTTGTGATATATAGTTGGATTATGTACAAGTTGTATCTGCAGATCCGTGTTCAGCTACTAAAATTTGGAAACTTATTTATGTGGTTGTATTCTAGAAGCTGCGTACAAAAAATTCATCATCTCGGCCCTTATTTTATGGAGTTATGCTCCTTTTCGGCTGTAATAATCTTGGATATGCTTGAATGTAACCAGTTATATTTACTTATCTACTTGTATTCTAGAAGCCTGCAAAAAAAGTTAGTCTCGACCCTTATTTTACTGAGTTATGCCCCTTTTTGGGTGTAATTGATCTAGTTTCCGTATATCATATAAAACCTATGTGGGATAACGTGCTGGGATTATTCAATCCGAACATGTCTATGTGATGAGAGTTTGTGCGCAGGCTGACTAATAATGCCGCTCCATAGAAGCTGCAAGCATGTCGTGCTCCAGACAAAATGGTTCAAAATCATGCGTATAATCCATTAATTATTTCTTAATATTTCAGTGGTGTAGAGGGTGATCAGATTTATTAGAACTACCAATTAAATTTTGTCCCCAAAAGTGGGGGTAATTGAATTATTAGAGGGATTACCATAATCAAGATATCTTCTATGTGATGGTGGTGTTTTATTCAGCAATCGAGTTCAAATATATTATGATTGCCAGTATAATTTTATATGTGCTCATGTGACTGTTTGTACATGTATCTTGATGTAGCATTTTATCTTGGACGGTTCAAATAATCAATGTACCATACCTTTTTGTGTTGACAGGTCATTTCTTGGGGAATGACACAGTTTTAGACCGACTCCGAAGAGAAGGTTATGTGATAGAACATACTCCAGCCAACTTCACTATTCCTGAGTAAGTAATAGGAAATGTATATGCCTGTCAGAGTTGTCTCCCCTTTAAGTGTGTTTTTGATATGACATGGCTATTGGAGTTGTCTCCCCTGATGTGCAAAGCCTATCAATATCTGAAAATGCTCTTGGCATGTCATTCAAAAATTTTTAGATTCTCTATATGAAGCTATTCACTTAACCTGAATAATAAAATGAATTTTTTCTGAGTTTCATAATATTTTTTGTCTCTTTCTGAAAAAAAACCAACTTTAAAATATTCATAATACAGATATTTTCAATTATTATTGCCTGTATCAAATATTTCAGTCAGAATTATCACTTATATAAGTGGATCAAGCAGATGGATTTTTGTTAGTGACAGGGAGTGTATAATTATTACAGCTTGATAATGAGGATTGTCTCTTCTCTGGTTTGTAGAGTTGAGATACCTCATGGCAGACTGAGAAAACGTAATCGGAAGAAACTCCAGCTTCCCTTGACGGCCATGTCAGCTGACTATCCCATGCCACCCTTAATGGTGCAGGGTCACATAGACTATTTACCAGTTTTACATAAGTATGTCTTTTTATAGAGTTTATAGCAAAAGTTACACACAGGCCTATAAAATATTAGGATAAACATGACAGGAGAGCTGGGGTGGAAATATTCTCTGCCATGTAGAGAAATTCTGATGTTTAAAAATGATTGGAAATTGTGGAATCCCTCTAGTATTTACAGCATGATGTTAAGGAGTGAGTGAATTGCACTCCTTGAGAAACAATTTTGGATGATTTTCACTGAGTAATATTTTTTGCAGTTTTGTTGAATCTCGTTTTGATCAAAGACCACTGAATGGAGTTGGAAAAGATGAAAAAATAGGAAGAATTTACATTGCAGTCAGACATGACTAGTGTATCTTTGATATACCTGAACTATACATATTATTTTTGATATATCTGAGCTTTATATTAAAATGAGTCTTTAAGAGTTCTCTGTATGACAAAACATGCATCATACAGTCTGAATGTATGGATGCTTATGAAATGCCATTTGGACCAAATCTGTTTCTTACTCACTTTTCACTATATTGCAGCAGAAAAAGACACAGATCAGAAAACAGGAGAAAACACAGAAGAAAAAAGAATAGAGGGCGACACAATAAGCCAAATTTTAATGATCTCTGGGTCAAATTAGAAACTACAGAGTAAGTCATCATGTTTCTTAGAGATATTGGAAATTGAGAAGTAAGGGGCCATTCAAGGTAAATTTCTAGTTTCACAGGCACCGCAGCATAATTGTTTAGCACAGTTTCAACCCTTTTAATCGCTGATAGCAAAGGAAATAATGTAAAAGATAACAGTTTTCTTTTTTGGTATTTTGTCTAGTTTTTACACATTTCTATCTCTAAGTTTTCCCAAAATAATGTTCTTGAACATTGAGTGGAGAGGTGTTTGAACATTGAGTGGAGAGGTGTTTGAACATTGAGTGGAGAGGTGTTTGAACATTGAGTGGAGAGGTTTTTGCTGTCTTGCTTTTGTTAGCAGGAAATAGTATTGTTGAAGGCTGATTCTTCCAGTGACACAAAGAACATTGTTTATTTCGTGCAAATTGTAATAAACTACTGCATCAGTTTAAGTTGGTTTGCCAGAAATGCTGGATATATTTGGTCAGTGTAAAGGAAAAAAAAAAAGAAAAAAAAAGAAAGCCTCGATCCCTCCTTCATAATTTCTTCAAAAAAGTGCCTGTGAAGCAAGAGATTAATTTGTATTCAGCCTAAGAATTATGTAATGTAAGAGGGGGTTAGTCAGTGTTTGAACTATAGTGTGACAGTTCCTATCTCTGTCATGTTAAAAAGTGTGAGACGGAGGGTTAAGGGTATGGGTGGATGTCTAAACCATCTAATTCTTTAATGGCCACTATGACTTCATGCAAACTTACCACATTAAATCAACTCAAAGAGGAATTTGAAATTGAATTAAATGTTAATTATTTCAGAAATTGTTAAGAAATTCTGAAATACATTCATTTAATGGCATGCTGAAAGCAGTCTATAAGATTTCTTGTTGGGTTTTTTTCGGAGCATTTAGTCTTATTTATTGTTCTCAAGTAGTACAGTATACATATAGTAGTGATCAGGATTTCTGTGCAATACATGAATACTCTAGTCTTTTGCATCATGTTTCTTTTATCTGAATATTAGCAGTGTGATTTAGTTCATCATTTTCCAACATATTACTTGATAGAGCTATTACATCATCGCTCTGAAATATTTGTGTCGAATACCCCTCAAGCCTGTGCTAGGGGCCATGCTGTCATGCCATTCAATATGTCCACATGAACAGCTACAATAAAAGCGTGGCTGGGATACAAATCATCACAGGGATCACTTTTGGTTCTTGTGATGTTTTTTAGAGATATGCAGTCAGTATATTTCTCTGTGGAGTCATACAACTTCTTGTCAGTATGCCGGCATCATTTTCCACCACCTGTTTAATGTTACATTTAATTACACACAATTCTTCTGATTATAGATTCCTTGTTGTCACGTTGATTTCAATTATTTCAATTGTCTATTACAGTGAACTAAGTGAGAGTATTAAGGCATTGTTAGTGAAGGAGGAGGTGCAGGAGAAAACAGACCAGGGTCCAGTAATGACCAGTACACCGGTCAGTCAGAACATTCAGAAATCAGAGAGGAGCAGTGCGGTCCATCCACACACTAACCTCATACTTGTACTATGGACGCTATTTATACTGAAACTGATGGGCACATAGCCTTGTCCAGAGGAAAGGAGCATAGCCAACTTCAGACATACCATGCATTTTAGTTATATGTATATGTAGAGTACCGGTATGTGATACTGATTCAGTCAGTGTTTGGATGGTCTTGGAGTAAAGCTCTTCTAGGGTCAAATAATAAATGAAGAGGCGGGTCAGCACAGTATAGCCTCTCACTCCGGCCCTAACTCAAACTGAACAGGCCTTTACCACAAGTCAGCTTTCACTCCCTCAGGCCATCCTTAAAAATAAGTTTGTTGCGCGTAACCCGACCGACTGTCCAAAAATCCGTCGACTGGAAACTTTTTTCGCCGATTTTCCGACCGGTCATCTTTTTATTTTATTTTGCAATGTCAGAATTATCTCCCCTATGTAAACGTATGTAAAACGTTCGCCTAGCAAAAGCAAGCAGGATTTCACTCTCCAGTAGTCGCGATGTGAGCTTATGTCGCACGTTTTGAAGGCATATCCTCCATGGCCCAGTCCGTAGGGGAATGCAGTTTTCGTCGACCACGTGTATATGGCGGGAAGTTCCCCCCTTCTGTTTTGTGTTTGGGTTTGGACGAGAGGACAATAAACACATCGAGAGGCAACAGCAACACAGGATGGGAAAAATATTTCAAAACGGTTGGTTATTAAAACCTGCCATAAAGAGCTCTGTCGCGAATCGACTTGGAACGTAGACATGTTTAGGACTGTCACCATGCACCACGTGGGTCCGTACACCGACAGATTCTGAGACTGACGATGTTACAACAACAACGATGTTTGGATTTCTACTTTTAACCGAGAAGACTTCAGTGTGCCTAAATGCATAAAATCTATACTGCTTTGTTGTTTAACGGAAACTTTATAACCCTCTATGTCGATGAAGCCATGGATATAGTGTCGGTGGCTTCAGCGGTCTTGACAAACTTATTAGATGGTGCCGTCAGCTTAATTTTGACGTTCCGATGTCGGCATCAAATACGCTTGTCAGAATTCCACCTCGGACTAAATTCCACGAAAAGACACAGGTTAGAAACTTAGTGTTTGCCTCATTGTTGTCAGTAAATTAAATTACGATGTATTTCTAATCTGAATAAAGGAAGTACCTAAGTATTCAATAAAAGCACACCATAAATTTGCGACGAGGAAGGGCAGTAATGATGTTAATGATTAATTTGAGGTAATTTTCTCAACTCCAAATGGTATAATGAACAACCTTCTGTATAACACTGAGAGGATTTTTTTCTTTCCTGTCACAATTTTGGCAAAAGTTTGTCTGGTAGTGGTATATTTTTTTTTTTTTTTGACCAGCTAGTCACTAGTCATTGTCAAGTCATTGTCAAGAATGTGTTCAAGGATGTCGATGTCTTCTAAGAAATAAAACAGGTACACAAGCCTGAATTTAAGAATATCTTGCTTTATACCTTGAAGATAACTAGTTTTCTATACTGAAATAATTTTGCTGCCAGACAAAAAGAATATTTCAAATGACCTGCTTAGTATCTGAACTAAATCACACTAACCTCTTCCAGCCTCCCCAAAAGGAAAACCTGATCTAAAAAAAAAAAAAAAAATTACCTACCTACCGACCCAACTTCCTGAGGTAGGGTCGGGTTACAGCCAACAAACATATTTTTAAGGATGGCCTCAAAGTGCAGGAGCACACTAGCCAGACTCCGTCAGCCCCAGTTTGAACAATATGATATCCCAGGGCTATCCTTGCTCCGAAAAACAAGTAATCAATGGCGCATTTTTAGTGAAGGCACATCCGGATTCGAATTTAGTTAATCAGTGTGCCTGTTATACATCTCGATAGCAGACTATTATAGGTTTATACAGTCTGACCTGGGGAGTGAGGACAGTAAGGACTATGCCTGGCTATGCTAGACATGTGTGGATACTGAGGGAGATCTAGATGTTAACAGATCACTGAGGCTCAGCTTCTGAAAGACAGGGTGCAACTGGAGAACTGAGAAAGGGAGGCGACTCACTTAATCATTCCTAGAAGAGAACTGTACTGTCCACCCACTTTAATACTCATGGTGCAACTAGATTGCAGATATAACAGGGAGAAAAATGGGGACCTACGTTGTCTTTCTTTTAGAGAAGTGGCAAGTCCCCGATTGACCCACTGACAGGACAGGGTGCAACCAGAGAACAGCAGAAGGGATAAGATTAGATGACCCACTTCAACTCTACTTTTATGGGTCCAGAGATTGCAAATGCAGTAACTGCCAACTTTATTAAAACAGCTGGTTGCAGATAGAGAGTAGATTGGATAATTATGAAGGGGATCAATCCAATCAGGCAATGTCGCGAGTCGACCATTTATATGGAACAAGTATTGTGATCTACTTAATGATACATATCGTTTGTACCTTTGTTATTTCATATTTGGCATTAAGCTGGGAATGACCCTAGTGTCAGAGAAGTTGTGTTTTCTACAGACCCTATGGAAAGTGGCAATATGATGAATGTAGCAACAGCCCGAGTCGGATATTCGGGTTGGTGGCAAGTTCGTAATTATGCTGAGGAATTTTTTATCAGGATTCTGGGACAGGACATTCCACGAAGGGGGTCAATAATTTATTTGTGACAATGACAAGATGAATGATTGTCAATGAAAGAGATGAATAGATGCAAGTTAGTTTAGAGGATGCAACATGATGTTTGAAAATCAGAACAGGACCTATTCGGGCTCTCCCATGATCCTCCACAAATGGTACTCATGCTGTCCAATGGCATGAATCAATTCAGGGATTCATAGAAATCCTGTTTGCCATTGGTGATCAGGTGAAAATTTTTATGACAAACTCCATTGAATTTTATAGGAACAACAATGCATCATGGGATATCCCCTCGTTTTAAAACATTTGATTGGTCAGTGCGAATTTTCAAATGGAAATTTGGCATATTCATTGGCTTGTAAAGACAATTGGAAGAAAATTCAGTCAATCACAGTCTCTGTATAGGTCCATTCCAATCCCCAAAATGAACATTTTGACAAAAACTCAATGACCTGTGATGGGATAACACGACACAAAATTTGTATAAACTGGTTGTAAAACAGAAAAAAATACTCCATTTGATTAAAATGCCAACAAATCAAATCACTGAATTTGAATACATAATACTCATATTTTGGATTTTTATGAATCTCCGATGATAATGTCCGCTTTGCTGATATTCCATTTGGTTTGATGGAGGATCTATCGGTCATGAGTTTGTCCTGCTCTTGTTTTTGAGATAATTGAAAGTGTGAAGTATAATTAGGAGCAGATCTATGATGTGATTGTCAAAAGGCCTAATAATTGCCTAAATCATACAGAAGATATGTATATATTGGTTCCATGAGGATAGTAGAGTGTACATTTGGTAAGATAGCTGATCATCAATATGTACAAGATCCTCAACCTAAGATTGGAAAACACTAAAATTGAATAAAAATTCTGTATTTTTGAAACATTCAAATCAAATGCAAACAGTTGAATGTATCCTATCAATTATGCCACTGAAGGCAAGACAGCATGGGACTATACTTCAGTTTGACAATTCAGTACAGAAGCCCTATACTGGTAGATGTTCTTGTCAGAGAACAGCTTCCATGTAAATTGTAACTTAGACCTTTGATGATGCTATCACAGATTTAACCAATTTGGCAGTTTCCCACGAGAATCTTAAATTTCACAATTATAAGTTTTAGTTATATTGCTTTATAAGATGTGGTTTTAGGCTGAATACATGCAGCTGATTTTACTTAAAATTTGAACTGCTGGAGTGAGATGCAAAAGTGCTGGATAAAGCAGCACATATTTTGTGCGGAATACATTTTTTAAATAATTCATTTTTTCAAAACATATTTTATGTTGGCTCTTTTATCATTGAAGGCAGATGGCAACTTTGACCACATCAAGATTTACATAATTTGAATGTATAAAACACTGGTTCACTAGCAAGGGGAATTTTGAATTGCAGAAATAACTGATTGTATTATTAATGAATGATTTTATTTTTAAATTCTGATTATTTGTTTTTCTTTCTACCTGAATCAAACATATATTTGTATCTTTCAATCAGGTTATCAAGGTAAGGCTTGCACAGCATGTCAAAGACTTACTGTTGAGCAAAATGTTCTATATTGTTGACCAATATACTGACTTAATATTGTTGAGCAATATATTGACTTATTGTCGAGCATTATATGGGAACGTGTTGTTTCTGATCATGGTATATATCACTGAAGTCTTCTTGTTGAGCAATATTATACCAAGTCTTATTGCTAAGCAATATCGAGGTATGAAGATTTTTTGTTGTACTGTTTAGCATATCCAAATGTTGTTGATATTGTTAATAAAAAAGAACTTGGTTATCAATTTTGGTCCATTGTATAGTTTATTCACATGTTGCAATAAAATTCACATAGAATCGATGAAGTAGACATACAAAAAGTTTTGTCCAAGCAAACTGGAGATTAATAACATGGAGGTTGTCTTGTTGTTCCTTACTGATTGACAGGGAGTAAGAAAATTCATCTATTCTTAGTAAAAGCCACATCACGTATCTGCTTCATCATCAACAAACTGGATGTCACCTGCCGTAAGGATAACATGGAACATGAAAAAAATCGCCATTGTCAGTCGTTCCGATCAGAACAATAATGTTCATTTGAAGCGAAAGAGACTTATTGGCAGATTGAGGGTAATAGTTCCGCCACCGTGCACTGTTTAGCTGTATTAACTTTTGAAAAGGAGATGGATATTGCCAGGTAAAAATAATTGCATTTTTATACGCCCGCCAAAAGGCGGACGTATTATGTGATGGCGGTTTCCGTCCGTCTGTCCGTCCTTCTGTCCGTCTGTCTGTCCGTCCCCCGTGTCCGGTCTATATCTGGGACAGTTTTCTATCTACAGTTCTAATTTTTGGTGACTGGATACCCTATGGGGAGACGATGTGTCGCGTACCAAAATGAAGGTCAAGGTCAGAGGTCAAAGGTCACTGGCGTAAAAAACAGAAAATCACCGAAGTGTTCGTGTCCGGTCTATATCTGTGATCGTTTTCTATCCACAGTTGCAATTTTTTGTGAGTGGATACGCTAGGTGGAGACGATGTGTCGCGTACCAAAAATGAGGTCGAGGTCAGAGGTCAAAGGTCATTCACTGTTGCCTAAAATCAGGAAATCACTGATCATTGACAGTTTTCTATCTACAGTTCTAATTTTTGGTTAGTGGATGCCCTAGGGGGAAACGATGTGTTGCATACCAAATGTAGGTTGAGGTCAGAGGTCAAAGGTCAGTGTGACTGAACAATCAAGAAATCATTAAAAATTTCTAATTTTTTGTGAGTGGATTCAATAGGGGGAAATGAAGTATCCCATACCAAAATATAGGTCAAGGTCGAAGGTCAAAGGTCACTGTGACCCAAAAATTAGGAAATTATTAAAAATAACATTTTGGTGTCAGTAGATACATTAGGGGACAAGATGTGTCGCATATCAAAATGTAGGTCAAGGTCAAAGGTCACTGTGACCCCAAAACCAGGAAATTGTTAAAAATCATGATTTTTTGTGTCCATTGAGAAATTACGGGGTTTGTCATGTACCAAAATTTAGGTCAAGGTCACTGTGACTCCGGAATCGAGAAATCTTTGAAAAGTACTTTTTTTTGTGTCTAGATACATTAGGGGGACATGATGTGCCACGTACGAAAATGTAGGTCAAGGCCGAATGTCAAGGTCACTGTGACCCCCAAAATCATGAAATTCATAAAAATCATGATTCTTTTGTGTCCATTGATATATTGACGGGAAGATGATGTGTCCTGTACCAAAATTTAGGTCAAGGTCAAAGGTCAAGGTCACGGTGACTCCAAAATCAGATATCATTAAGTTACATTTTTTCATATGCCTATCGAAGATGAGGTCATGTAATGTGATGTTGCGTTCTGTCCATCCATCCATTAACATTTGTTGTCCATACGATATCTCTAGTTTCATGGTATGGAATGGTATCAAACACATTACTCGCATGGCGAAGAGGAGCCATACATCCAGCCCACACAATTCGGAAAACTCACCTCGGCAAAAATAATGTCGTATTAAAATAATTCCTATTTAATGCCATGTTAGACATTGCTGAGGTGAACTGCTTATGCCACGGCATTTACCTCGGCAATTGCTGATTGCCGAGGTGAACTGTGTGGGCTGTACATCAATTTGTCAAAGGTCAAGGTCACAGTCCCCCAAAACTGAATCATGTTTAGCTGATTATATGTCAGGGTTCATGCACACAAATTCAGATTGAATTCCATGACTTTCCATGACCTTTTATGGAAAAATTCCATGACTTTTCCATGACCTATCAGAAATTCTCTATGGATAATGAGGGCATCGAGAAAATAAGTCCACCGCCATGCATGATGACTGAGAAAAGCATTTTCATGGCATTTCTTTTTAATACACTGATGCAATTTGAGAACAGCCATTTCCTCCCAAATGCAAACTGGGAGTTTAAGAGAATTCCAAGACCAAAGTTACCTTCCCTGATGCACACTTGATCGCATTCGTAGACCACACGCGACATTCAACAAATAGAACATTCGCTGATCCAGGAAAATCATCTTTTGGTAAAAAAAATCAAGAGAAATATTGACCTGGCTGAGAGTTTCAAGTTCCATTTAAATTTTCCATGACCTCTCACAAAATTCAATGACCAGACACAAAATTCCATGACTTTCAAGGCCTGGAAAATCAATTTTTAAATTTCATGACTTTCCAGGATTCTCCATGACCGCGGGAACCCTGCCATAGTTAGATTGGAATATTCAGAGTTCTCTCCCCAACATGTATATGGCATTTGTCCCGTGGAGTCTCCCGTGTTTGAAACAGCTACATTTAGTTAAACTGTTGTGAAATAAAAACCATACTTTTACTAATTTAACTCGAGAGGGGTCCTTTATGAACATCATACCTGTTTATCAACTCAAGAATGTGGTTTACTTCATCCCTTTCTTCTTCCTTCATGAAAAATTCTCTCATCTGAAAGAAATGCATTTGCAGGAAAACTACTATTTTCTTGTGTTTGACTATTGTCAATTTCAGTGTGGGATATGTGAGCTCTCGGTTCTTGCTCCAAGGTCAACTAGTTTCCAAGAGTTAAGCTCATTTTAGTTTATCATTCAATTTTAGATGTGATATATGTTACATTCCCAGAAGCACAAAATTGTAGACCTAGCTTTCTTTGGATTGCTAGCTACCAATTGGAATCAAGGCTATTAAACAACCTTGAAATTTGGACCAATATAATTCCAGATATACGGGCGTATATTGAAGCCCCTTGTTTTTTAGTGTTACTACTTTTTACAAACTTTCCCCATCGCTTTATCGTCTTAAATATGGCTGAGAAATCTCTGTCTTGCCAATCCCCTCCCCATCTTGAGGGCGTGGCCTTCGGTGACCGAGCGGTCTAAGGTGCTTTTGCTGGTGATAGCTGTAACCGCTCACCGCCGAACTAGCATGAGTTCAAGCCTCACTGGTTCATGTGTGAAAGTCTGCCAGTTACTTCCCGACTAATGGTGGTTCTCTACGGGTAATCTGGCTTCCCCCACCATTCAACCTGGCTGTCATCGTATGAGTGGAATAACCTTGAGTGTGACATTAACCCCCCCCCCCCCCTCGTCTTTGCGGGTAATCAAAGGGGATGACTTTGAAATGGAGTTTGAAGATTCTGAATTAGATTGAGTCGTGGCATGCACTGAAGAACATTAGGAGGAGCCCTGGGGGATTCGAACGGGACCATACAGGTTTCTCATCCAATTAATACTGGTGCCGTGGTGCATTGGACCAACATCGTAGGCATTACAGAAGCTCTCCTTTTTTGTTGGATATACGAAGAGGCCATGGTGGTTATCGCCTGTCCTGTATAGCCAGGTGGCTGACGTCCCAGACGATCTAAGTCAATATTTGATTTCTTATTTGCCAAGCTCTCCAACGAAATAGGAGCCTATAGGTCATGCCTATCTGGTAAAAAGACGGTACTCTGCGATTCTGTGTGGATTATCGCCTTCAGGCACCGTTATATGTGAAACGTTTTTACTTCTATAACGTGGGATAATGGATGTTTCAGATCCACAGAGTGCGCAGGGTCCCCAAGACAAACTGTCAGGCTACTGGGAACGCACTCGGGCACTGATCCTGGCCAACGAGGGAGTTCGATTCAACCTGTCACCTTGTCTGGATCAAGGAGGTTGGAAAGGAAGACCTGTAATGACAACCAAAGCAAATTAATGCAATACTGACATATAATTCTTTGAGCAGGTATACAGGATTCAAATCGTGGTAGCGTACAATCCCTGCAAAGAAGATCCCTACTCTATGAATTATCTGTACTCTTATAGTTATCATTAACCGAAGTTCAATAGAAAATATATACAAAATAAATATAGCCCTAGCTATAACGCGAGCAGGCCTGGTCACAGCCACAGTCTGGTCACGACCGGTTCTCTCATGGATGGGTCCAGCTTCTATCTTCCTTCCCCAGGGCTTTGCAGTAGGATCCAGCGTCTATCGTCCTTCCCCAGATATACGTGGTAAGGTCCAGCGTCTGTCTTCCTTCCCCAGGTCTTCGTTCACTCCCGTATGGATGAACACTGCGTCGTGTCTCGTCTTACACGACTAGGCCCCTCCGTGGTTATGTCCGACGTGTGTCTTCCTTCCCCCGGTCTTCCTCCCTCGGGTGGTATGGACTTCTCGTCGTCGTCGTGTCTCGTCTTACACGACTAAGCCCCTCCAAGCGTTGATAACCGTCAATGGATGCGGACGGCCTGGGCACGACAGTACTATCACAGTACAAAGGCTTCTACGGCACCGGCCCGTCTCTCTGTAACACCGCAGGACTATTCAACTGCACGGCTCACTACAGCAGCAGACGGCACCCCTCGTAGGAATGCACCCCCAGGCTTCAGCGACCCCGCTCACGGCGACTCACTCCGCAGCCCGGCTCCAAGGATGAATCATCAAGGCTAGAGTTCACGGCTACACGGTCCACATAGGATCGGACATCAATAACACACGGTGGATAGGCAGGCACCTGGTCTAGTAACCCTCTTCCTATACTACTGTATGGGCACCTGGAATCGGCACCCTCTCTCTATACTACTGTATGGTCAACTGGTATGGGAACCCTCCTTCTATACTACTGTATGGTCAACTGGTATAGGAACCCTCCTATACTACTGTATGGTCAGCTGGCCCTTGAACCCTCTCTCTATACTACTGTAGGGTCATCCGCAATAGATGGGCATCAGGTCAAGGATTCCCCCTCTATATACTACTGTATGAGACAGTAGTAATCTATCATTAGCCGTGAATTACTCAATATATGTACAGGTTGGTGAGAGACTGTACTTATGGAGACGTGAATGAATAATCGCTTATCGTACGATTGCCTGGGTAGATGTATATTTATCAAGCTATAGGCTCGAACCTATAGCTTGTGGGTGTTAGCGTGAATGTATTTCAACCCGTGGGTTGTGGTTTAAGTACATGTGTGCATGAATAATTGTTTATGTAGGAACTGTGTATGATTTGGTATAGCTATGTCCTCTTCACAGAGACTCGCATCTCCTACCGGATATAGCTTAATAGATACACTAACCACAGCGCAATCCCTGAACAACTGTGCGATACGGTTGAAGGCAAGGAGAGATGCGGCTAATGTATGGCCATGCTTTCGACACTAACGCCGTTAGTTAATTCCCAGAGCTGAGCCCGTACTAGCGTACGGTAGAGAATAAGAATAACCATTGGCGATAAGTGTCTATACTCTTAACTTCCAGCGCAATATCCGTTCAACTGTGCAATACGGTTGAAGGCGGATAGAGATCGAAGCAGAGTAAACACAGCCCGGACATGTGAATGTAAGTGTGTGTAAATGTATGCAATGATGATGCTATAATATTCGGCGGCCTGGTCCCGGCCCGGCGGCGGCACAAATTCGGCGGCGGCACTTCTCCAATTCGGCGGCGGCCTTTCTCCGGCCCGGCAAGGTATTGGATTTCTTCTCCCCAAATGATTTGGCGTGTGCTCTCACCTCGATGTTTCTGCTGGTCTGCCTCGTTTCAGTGGGAGTCCGGCTTATATAGGGCTACCGCTCTTCTGTGGATAAAGGTAGAGACAGACGTCGAAAATGACAGCGCCCTCTTTATTGTCACTTACAACACCTCCCGATCAGTTTATCTGGACTTCGCTGGATAAATATGGCTATGGAGGAACAAACCATAATTCATAACGGACGTAACTGGTAAATCTCAGCTTCCAACTCCCTCTAGTTAATTCATACGACGACCGCAAAGTTCACTGTCCCTAATCTGCATATTCACTGGAACCGACTTCCGGATTCCTGACTGACGTCATCCACAGCGAAGCGAGTAGCTCACCAGGGTCTTTTCCACCGTCCAAACTAATCGTTTGAGATAACTTCACCGGGATTTCGAGGCATTGTCCGTCTCCCGAATTATTATAGTTCATTCTAGGAAAATTACAGCGTTGGATTCCACCAGGTAAGTGAACCGCACACATAAACACAATGTCACTTTCGATTTCACATAGTCACGTAACATTCAAAAGCTGTGATTTATGAAAGGGGTCGTTGTCAACCTGCACTTTCGTTACACTACCCCCGCCTTCGAAGAACATGACGCCCTCGTCATGGCTCTCGTCACGCCACCAGCAGCACGGGTGTGCAGAACAGAACATATGTACAACGTATATACAACGGAATTACAGGACGACGGTCTTGACTTCCTGGCCAAGTCGTCGTCACCTGCAGTGGACATCAGGTCCACAGCAGGCCACAGCTGTCTCTTGCTGGAGTCATGCATCATGCATCTGAGGCAGTAAAGCCTCGGGATCGGCCATCCTGTGTTCGTCGCCCACATAAGTACTTGGAGGTCGGCCCTGCACCATAGGTCATCCCTCGACGTTCACGGTCATCAGCCGTATTTCTCCGACCATACGGTCGTGCATCTCCTGTCCACTGGCAGGCTAAAACGTAGTCATTAAAGCGCTTCGGTCGTTGGATACGACGCCCACGAGTCGTTCGTGGAGGACTCCACGTCTCCGGCAAGGCCATCTGCTCTTCCGAAAGAGGCGACTCGACTTCAACAGGGGGATCAGGCGGTAATCCAACCTCGTAATCTGCCAATCTCCGAGGACGACGGGTTCTCCGCCCACTTCTCGTCTGCTGAGGTGCTGGAGATCTCACTGCGGTTGGATGCTCCACCGGATATGGAAAGACTGCCGCAGGCTCCGAGTCATTCTCAGACTCGACATCACCATCATTCTCTGTAGACTCGGTGGTCTCACTATCCGATGTCTCTCTGGGGTAGAAGGGCTTAAGAAGATCATGATGGACTACACGGAGGCCACCAGCCTCGTCGGCGATGCGATATGTCACATCAGTCAGCGCTTCTCTCACAGTATAAGGCCCTCCCCACCGGTCTCGTAGTTTGCGGATCTCCCCACGCTTAGTGGCGGAAATATACAGGTAAACCTGATCACCAGGCTTGTACTTGTGGGGAAAAGCTCTCGTATCGTAGATACGTTTCTGCCGCCTCAAGCTCTTCTTCGTAGTCTCCCGGGCAAACTCGTGTATCTCAGCCATCTCATCCCGGAGATCTTCGACCCACTGTGTCGGCTCTACCTGCTGCTTCGGAGGTGCTCCCAAAGTCAGGTGCGACGGCAAGGCGATTTCCCTCCCAAACACCATCATGTTTGGGGAATATCCCGTCGTCTCATGCACGGTGGCACGGTATGACATCAGCACCAACGGAATATGAAGGTCCCAATCGTCCGGGTGACGGTCAATGCTGGCATGCAACATCTGGGCTAAGGTCCGATTGAACCGTTCAATCATGCCGTTCGACTGGGGGTGATAGGGTGTAGTCCTCGTTTTTCTCATCCCGAGTATGCGGCACATCCCCCGGAATACTCTGCTTTCAAACTGACGCCCCTGATCAGAGTGGATGGCCATTGGTACGCCAAACCTGGTCACGAAGTGATCCACGACAGCTTGGGCAACCGTTGTGGCTTCCTGATTGGGCAAGGCCACAGCTTCCACCCAACGGGTGAAATAGTCTCCAATGACGACTACATATCGGTTCCCTCGACAGGTTTCTGCCAATGGCCCGAGAATATCAATAGCTGCTCTGTCTCCTGGATTTCCGGTCATCTGACCGCGATGAGGACCTCTGGGCTTCCGTCCCGCCAACTTCCTGCGATTACAAACGTCGCAACTCCGGCACCATTGCCGAACATCGGTCTGTAAACCAGGCCACATGTACGCCTGCCTCACTTTTGCCAAGGTTTTCTTCACCCCAAGGTGACCACCGGTTACACTGTCGTGACACTCTTTCAAGACTTTCCGTCTGAGGGAGCGAGGGGCCACCAGAAGCCGTCGCTTCACTTCTCCCCGAACATTCACCCATCTCCGCACAAGCAAGGATCCACTCATCTCTAGTAGATCGAAAGCACCCCACAGGGTCTTAGTTACGGGCCCATATTGACTGATGTCCTCCCTGGCTGGTCGACTGCCTTTCCTTACCCACTCCAGGACAGGCTGCAAGTCTGGGTCCGCGGCCTGAGCTTGACTGAATTCTGCACTCGGCGGTACGATCTCCGTAACACGGGCAGCTTCCTGGACCTCGGAACCTGACCGTCCACACTGCTTGCACGGGATTCGACTCATGGCGTCAGCACTTCCGTGCTTTCGTCCGGGTCGATGCTGGATTTCAAAGTCGTAGACTCCGAGGGCTTGTATCCAGCGAGCCAATTGTCCCTCCGGTTCTTTAAACCGCATTAACCACCTCAGGGACCCATGGTCAGTGCGCAGCAGAAATTTTCGGCCAAACAGATAATGCCGAAAGTACTTGACAAAGTACACGACAGCCAGAAGTTCCCTTCTAGTCACACAGTAGGCACGTTCTGTTTTGGACAGCACCCTGCTGGCATAGGCTACAACCTTCTCCTCTCCGTTGATCTCCTGGGACAGGACGGCCCCAATGCCGAAATTGCTGGCATCTGTGTCCAGGATAAAGGGCTGTCGGAAGTCCGGCATCGTTAACATAGGTGCAGTCGTCAGCTTCTGTCTTAGGTGGTCGAATGCCGTCTGGGCTGTATCATCCCACATAAATACTGCCTTCTTCTCCGTCAGTCGATGAAGAGGGGCTGCTACAGTCGCAAAGTCTCGTATAAAACGCCGGTAGTACCCACACAGGCCAAGAAAACTTCTGACATCCGTTTGGGAGACAGGCGTCGGCCACTCTCCTACAGCCCGAATCTTCTCCGGATCGGTACCAATCCCGTCTTGCGTCACTATATGACCCAGGTAAAGGACTTTTCGAGGGCTTCAATTTCAGGCCATGTTGTTGCAGCCTCTGGAAGATTTCCTCCAGTCGTTGGATCATCTCTTCGAAGGTACGACCAAAAACTATTATGTCGTCGAGGTACACTAAGCACGTCTCGTACTGGATGCCTGCCAAAACTGCCTCCATTAATCGCTCGAAGGTTCCTGGAGCATTACAAAGCCCGAAAGGCATGGCCCGGAATTGGTACAGGCCCCGTCGAGTGGCAAAGCCGGTCTTACATCTGTCTTCCGGGGCTACTTCGACCTGCCAGTACCAGCGTACTCCACCAGCAGGCACCAGACAGAGAATCCAGGGAATCGTCGATTCTCGGCAGGGGGTAAGCATCTTTCTCCGTTACTTTGTTGAGGGCTCGGTAATCAACGCAGAATCGCATTTTCCCATCCTTCTTCCGTACCAGGACAACCGGAGCAGACCTAGGCCCATTAGATGGCTCAATGACTCCCCGCTGCAGCATGTCTTCAACCTGGTCGTCCATTGTTCCACGGGCATGAAGGGGTGGACGTCGTGGAGGAATCCGGATAGGTGGCGCATTCCCCGTCTTGATATGATGCTGTACCATCGTTGTTCGCCCTAAGTCACTGTCATCCTTGGCAAACAAATGGGTGAAGCGAGTAACCAAGTCCTCTACAGCTAAAGCTCTCTCAACTTCCAATCCCTCACTGGACTGTTGTACTAAGGCCCGTAGGTGTGGTGGACATCTTGGGGTTGGCACCGTTGCTTCACCAGAGGCTGGACCATGCTGGTTCAGAGGCTCTGTGGTGAGTGGAGCTGAATTATCTACTACCTCTACTTCAGTCAAACTACCACACAGAGTGCCGGCTTGTACTATGGCAGGGTCAGTGGACAGGTTAAGGAACCGCAGGGTAACTTCATGGTCACGGTCAACTTCGACCAGGGCTCTGGCCACCATGGTTCCAGTCTTCTGTGTGATATTTTCCACCATGCCAACTTCTCCCGGTAGAGCACCTCGGACGGTCCCCGTCACCACTGCCTCAGCTCCAGCTGGTATAGTAAAAGTCTCCGTTACAGACACCCGATGGCATTCGTGGCTCCCCACGACCTCACACTGGATATATCGGCCGCCATACTTCACTCGATGCTTCTCCGTATCAATAGCAGTACAGTGGGTACTCAGGAAATCATAACCCAGGAGGGCATCCACGGTCAGTGTCCCAACAATCATCGTCTGAGTCCGGGTAGTCCCATCTATCGTGACCTTAAAGTCTGCTTCACCCTGTAATGGCATACACGTACCATCGGCCATACGAATGGACGCAAAGGAGGGACTTCTCAATGCCGGCCTAAGTCGGGGACTCAGCTGGTTGTACACCCGCACGTTCAGAAGAGAAACTGATGCACCTGTGTCGACGCAGCACCACAATCCTACGGATCCCATCTTGGCCGGGAGATACAATCCAGCCTCACCAGAGGTATTCACTGTAGGAGGTTTCAGTGGAGGTTTCGGCTGTCCTGGGGGTGGATGATCATCCGGCCTGCGCAACTCTGGACAGTTCGCCCGGTAATGCCCGTCTCTTCCACACGACCAGCATCCTGATGTTCGATCATGGCTATCGTATGGTTGTTGACGGTCACGTCTATGCCCCCATCTGGACTGGTATCGTTCTGGCCGTTGTGGTCTTGGTGGTTCACTGTTCTCCTGAATCACCCCCTTTAACCTCTGTACTTCTTCCTTCAACCGTTGATTCTCCGTCTCATCCTCTTCAGGGGGTGCGGCTGCCTTATCTCCCTCTCCCGGGGCAGTTGACTTGGCTGTCGGCCAGGGTTTCCGACGCTGGGAGATCTTGAATGCCTCCAGTTCCACGGCCGCATGTACTGCCGCATCCAAGGTTTTAGGCCTCGTCTGCCAGACTTGAAATCTCAGCTCATCACTGATGGCGTCCAGGAACTGGTCCTTGGCTAGGGTATCCTGAACATCGTCTCCGGCGTCGGGATAGGCCAGCTGTGCCAGGCGGATTAGTGCTTGAGCCAAGCCCGGAAGATCTTCTTCCCTCTCGCGGTGTCTAGACCTCAGCTGTGCCTTGTACATATCCATCTGATTTGGCGGGGCAAACCGCTTCTCCAAGGCTTCCTTCAAGCGGTCGTAGTCGGTACTTCCTGGTGCAGACTTAAGGCTGGCTAACACCTGTTGCGCTGACCCCCTTAAAGCGACGGCCAGGTATTGACCCTGTTGTTGGTAGGTCCATCCATTGATCACGGCGCAGTGCCCGAAGTGAGCCAAATAATCCCGCCATGGCGTGGTACCATCGTAGGTAGCGGCCTTCACCATCGTCGTCTTCGGCCGTCTAGGTTCCCCCATGGGCGTGGACGACTGTAACGGGTGGTCCCATGAAACTGAAGGTGGTTCGTCCCGGCGTCTTCTTGGCGGTGATTCATCTCGCCTCGACGTCGTCCCCGATGCGTCTCCGTCTGGACCCCGTAGTGGCGTCTCTGCGGCTCGGCGTCCTCTATCCAGTCCGGTCGGACCAGAATAGCTGTCATCTTCCGCCTTCGGTGGAGTCATCTCCTCACTGGAACTTTGATTTCTCAGTATCGTCGACATCTGTCCCATCATGGAGGTCATCGATGTACACAAGACGTGGATGGCGCTACGATGGTCTTCTACCTCTCGTCTCAGGTCAACGTCAGGCTGCACGTCTTCTGGCTCACACCCTCTACTAGTTGGTCGATCT
This sequence comes from Hanleya hanleyi, assembly GCA_036873755.1. Lineage (NCBI taxonomy): Eukaryota > Metazoa > Mollusca > Polyplacophora > Lepidopleurida > Hanleyidae > Hanleya > Hanleya hanleyi. Next base: position 19,832 of record JAVTVY010006755.1, on the reverse strand, counting down.
TCAGTAGCAATCACCGTTGAAGGTTGAGGCGTCAGGTCAGCCGGGGGTGCCAACAGCACCGATTCTAGTTCCTGCGTGGACAAATCAAGAAGATTTTCGTAACCCAGTGTCGCCGTATTTGATCGTCCGGAAGCCACGCCTCTTCCCGTCTCACGTCGTTCCTGTGGAGTCGGCGTCGTGGACAATTTCGGTCGGGTTCCTCTTCCGTCAGATGGTTGGCCCCGGGCTCCCGGTTGTCGTAACTCAGCGCCGAAATCTCCAGTTACATTCATGGTTGTCTGGTCCGGATCCATTCTATCCGCCCAGCTTGGTCTCCTTTCCTTCGTCTCCCAGGTGTTGGCCATCCCACCGCTGCCACCAGTTGAAACGTTTTTACTTCTATAACGTGGGATAATGGATGTTTCAGATCCACAGAGTGCGCAGGGTCCCCAAGACAAACTGTCAGGCTACTGGGAACGCACTCGGGCACTGATCCTGGCCAACGAGGGAGTTCGATTCAACCTGTCACCTTGTCTGGATCAAGGAGGTTGGAAAGGAAGACCTGTAATGACAACCAAAGCAAATTAATGCAATACTGACATATAATTCTTTGAGCAGGTATACAGGATTCAAATCGTGGTAGCGTACAATCCCTGCAAAGAAGATCCCTACTCTATGAATTATCTGTACTCTTATAGTTATCATTAACCGAAGTTCAATAGAAAATATATACAAAATAAATATAGCCCTAGCTATAACGCGAGCAGGCCTGGTCACAGCCACAGTCTGGTCACGACCGGTTCTCTCATGGATGGGTCCAGCTTCTATCTTCCTTCCCCAGGGCTTTGCAGTAGGATCCAGCGTCTATCGTCCTTCCCCAGATATACGTGGTAAGGTCCAGCGTCTGTCTTCCTTCCCCAGGTCTTCGTTCACTCCCGTATGGATGAACACTGCGTCGTGTCTCGTCTTACACGACTAGGCCCCTCCGTGGTTATGTCCGACGTGTGTCTTCCTTCCCCCGGTCTTCCTCCCTCGGGTGGTATGGACTTCTCGTCGTCGTCGTGTCTCGTCTTACACGACTAAGCCCCTCCAAGCGTTGATAACCGTCAATGGATGCGGACGGCCTGGGCACGACAGTACTATCATAGTACAAAGGCTTCTACGGCACCGGCCCGTCTCTCTGTAACACCGCAGGACTATTCAACTGCACGGCTCACTACAGCAGCAGACGGCACCCCTCGTAGGAATGCACCCCCAGGCTTCAGCGACCCCGCTCACGGCGACTCACTCCGCAGCCCGGCCCCAAGGATGAATCATCAAGGCTAGAGTTCACGGCTACACGGTCCACATAGGATCGGACATCAATAACACACGGTGGATAGGCAGGTACCTGGTCTAGTAACCCTCTTCCTATACTACTGTATGGGCACCTGGAATCGGCACCCTCTCTCTATACTACTGTATGGTCAACTGGTATGGGAACCCTCCTTCTATACTACTGTATGGTCAACTGGTATAGGAACCCTCCTTCTATACTACTGTATGGTCAGCTGGCCCTTGAACCCTCTCTCCATACTACTGTAGGGTCATCCGCAATAGATGGGCATCAGGTCAAGGATTCCCCCTCTATATACTACTGTATGAGACAGTAGTAATCTATCATTAGCCGTGAATTACTCAATATATGTACAGGTTGGTGAGAGACTGTACTTATGGAGACGTGAATGAATAATCGCTTATCGTACGATTGCCTGGGTAGATGTATATTTATCAAGCTATAGGCTCGAACCTATAGCTTGTGGGTGTTAGCGTGAATGTATTTCAACCCGTGGGTTGTGGTTTAAGTACATGTGTGCATGAATAATTGTTTATGTAGGAACTGTGTATGATTTGGTATAGCTATGTCCTCTTCACAGAGACTCGCATCTCCTACCGGATATAGCTTAATAGATACACTAACCACAGCGCAATCCCTGAACAACTGTGCGATACGGTTGAAGGCAAGGAGAGATGCGGCTAATGTATGGCCATGCTTTCGACACTAACGCCGTTAGTTAATTCCCAGAGCTGAGCCCGTACTAGCGTACGGTAGAGAATAAGAATAACCATTGGCGATAAGTGTCTATACTCTTAACTTCCAGAGCAATATCCGTTCAACTGTGCAATGTAAGTGTGTGTAAATGTATGCAATGATGATGCTATAATATTCGGCGGCCTGGTCCCGGCCCGGCGGCGGCACAAATTCGGCGGCGGCACTTCTCCAATTCGGCGGCGGCCTTTCTCCGGCCCGGCAAGGTATTGGATTTCTTCTCCCAAAATGATTTGGCGTGTGCTCTCACCTCGATGTTTCTGCTGGTCTGCCTCGTTTCAGTGGGAGTCCGGCTTATATAGGGCTACCGCTCTTCTGTGGATAAAGGTAGAGACAGACGTCGAAAATGACAGCGCCCTCTTTATTGTCACTTACAACACCTCCCGATCAGTTTATCTGGACTTCGCTGGATAAATATGGCTATGGAGGAACAAACCATAATTCATAACGGACGTAACTGGTAAATCTCAGCTTCCAACTCCCTCTAGTTAATTCATACGACGACCGCAAAGTTCACTGTCCCTAATCTGCATATTCACTGGAACCGACTTCCGGATTCCTGACTGACGTCATCCACAGCGAAGCGAGTAGCTCACCAGGGTCTCTTCCACCGTCCAAACTGATCGTTTGAGATAACTTCATCGGGATTTCAAGGCATTGTCCGTCTCCCGGATTATTATAGTTCATTCTAGGAAAATTACAGCGTTGGATTCCACCAGGTAAGTGAACCGCACACATAAACACAATGTCACTTTCGATTTCACATAGTCACGTAACATTCAAAAGCTGTGATTTATGAAAGGGGTCGTTGTCAACCTGCACTTTCGTTACATATGCATCGTATTCCATAAACAGACAATCTTGTTGCTCTCACTGGGGCTGCATGTTTAGCAGCATGGCATTTTAGTGACTATCAGCAGGTGGGTGAAGAAACAGGTTTAATATGGAGGTAAAAAAGGTCGTTTTTGCTTGATAACTTTTGACTTGTTGATCATAAGGCTACAAAATCTTCAGGCGACTTAGCATGACTGCCCGGTTATTGGACACTTTTTATGAATAAGTGTCTGCAGGTCGGCCATGCAACCACGTATGGCCGAGAAAGTAACACTGGATAAAGGACTACATCTTTAGTGATAAATCGTCATAAAAAAATATTGAAGAAAAAATACGGGGAGACACTGGGAATAGTTGAAAGGCAGGGACCATCCACGGTATGAAAATGCAAATTTGCGCCCAGTTATTGGACACTTTTTCAGTGATGGATTTATTTGAAACTAATCCACTTATTGTAAAATTGTTTGTCCCCCAGTCTTTAGTAAACATCCAAGAATATTTAAACATGAATCCGCACTGTAGCCCACAGATGAGTTTTGGAATGAGCGTCAAAGATTCAACCAGTCCCAAATTTTGCAGTTTTTGGGAGTGTCCATTATCCTTGGCTGTCAATCAGTGCTATTGCCACTGTGAGTCACATGTCATGCTATCGTAAACTGGCTGCTCCCCGGAATTGCTCTGTTTTCAGACGGAGTGGCGGGAGAAATATACATCGTCTGCCAAACGCCGGTCGCGTTGCACACTGAGATTCAAAATGAAGATTCTCCATATTTGTGGGAACATTTTCAGCCAAATTTCGTTGAATTTAATCAAACCTGCAATCAGGAATGAAACTCTGAAACTGGAGGAAATTTTCTGGTGCATTTTTTCACCCAAATTTGTGAGACTATTTCCGACCCGCATGAGGACTTAACGTGCACAAATCCCGTGAGTAAACAGAAATTTATCAGCGTGTTTTTGTAACTCAACTGTAAAATTAAATTTGTATTACAGTTTTCATGTAATATTCCCAGAAAATAGCCCCGATGGGTCTAGGTGTCCAATAATAGGGCCTGTCCAATAACCGGGCAGTCATGCTACTTTACATATTGTTACATGTCGGAACAGTGATTTTCCAATGAAAGTGTGCATAGTCTAACAGAGAACAAAACATGTCGTCTATTCCTATGCAAATTAGATAGACGACAATTTGTTTTTTCAATATCATCCTTGTTGTAATCCTAGGCAATTCCAAACGATGCTGCCAAAAGTCACATTGTGTGGCACATTGTAAAAAGTTCACTTGTAAAAGTCACATGTATACTGTTAAAAAGAACTGGTCTGGAGGTTGAGCGAGACTAAAATATCACAAATCAAATTTCTCTGCCGGTTTCCGTAATGAAACTTCCTACTGCTGTGAGAATGTCATTTGAGACGTCTGGATTGATGGAGCTGTTGTGGTTGCCAAGGAGAGTAAACGAGTCAATAACGCGACTTGATGCCTGGACATTGTCTTGAGAAGGAGCTGTGAATCTTGTTGAACATCGATTCCCTGTGTGCAGCCCAGGTAGGCCTAGGACATTTGAACAAATAGTGATTGACAGTTTCTTCCCCTTGGGAGCAATCGCATTGAGGTGAGGGGCAAGATGGAATGCCCCACCTGGCTTTATGTGCGTTCAGCTTGGTTTGGCCGAGTCGCAACCTCCTGATGGATTACTTCGGTTTTCTGTTAAGCCCAAGTCCCACTTAGGCGAATTCCTTTACGAAGCTTCACGATTTAAGATCGTAAGTATTGGTAAGATTGTCGCATGCTATTCGTAAAGACATTCGCCATGATTCGTAAGCCATCGCTTCAATTCGTAAGAAAATCGTCGCCTCGGTTTTATCGCCACGCCAATTTCAAAATGTTCAAAAAATTCGCCAAACAATGCGATTTTGCCTTACGTCTCAAATATTCGTAATTTTATCGTAAATAATCGTAAGTCGTCGTAACTACGTTGTAATGCATCGTAATTAAGTCGTAATTTAATCGCCTTATTGGTAACAGTTCCGTTAATAATCGTCAAGTGAAAAATAAATACTAATAGTTACGATAACTTACGACAGGAAACGATGGTATACGAAGTAATCGTAAACATTTGACCCAAACTGTCATAAGAACGTCGTAAAACCTTCGTACGTATTCGCAAGTCATCGTGAAATAATGGCAAGTAGTCGTATGCACTTCGTAAATGTTCGCAAATACATCGCACATATTCGCAACTGTATCGTACTGATTCGCCTAAATTTGGGTGCTAATATCGCTAACTGTCGTAAAAGTATCGTATTTCTTTGTAACTGCATCGCAAACAGTCGTAATTATTCGTAAAACATGTCGTATCTATTCGCCCCAAGTGACGGGAAAACCGGCTTTTGTAAAGCGATTTATTACGAAACATTACGATCAATACATCGCAAAGTTTCGTAAACAACTTCGCTTAAGTGGGACTTGGGCTTTACCTGGAAGTTGAGTAGGGTGTTGACCAACAGTTGGCTGAAGGTCATAGAGTTGTCTCCCTTTATCAGAGTGATGCCATCTGAATTGCCAGGATTCCATCCCTCTTCTTCTATATATGATCTGATGGGCTTCATTCTTTGTTATGATTTGATTCACCGGTGTGGAGTTGGCAGCTTCTTTTGCTGCCATTTTTATACGCCCGCCAAAAGGCGGACGTATTATGTGATGGCGGTTTCCGTCCGTGTGTCCGTCCGTCCGTCCGTCCGTCCGTCGTGTCCGGTCTATATCTGGGGCAGTTTTCTATCTACAGTTCTAATTTTTGGTGAGTGGATACCCTATGGGGAGACGATGTTTCGCGTACCAAAATGAAGGTCAAGGTCAGAGGTCAAAGGTCACTGGCCTAAAAAACAGGAAATCACTGAAGTGTTCGTGTCCGGTTTATATCTGTGAACGTTTTCTATCGACAGTTGCAATTTTTTTGTGAGTGGATACCCTAGGTGGAGACGATGTGTCGCGTACCAAAATTCAGGTCGTGGTCGGAGGTCAAAGGTCACCGTTGCCTAAAATCAGGAAATCATTGATCGTTGACAGTTTTCTATCTACAGTTCTAATTTTTGGTGAGTGGATGCCCTAGGGGGGAACGATATGTTGCATACCAAATGTAGGTCGAGGTCAGAGGTCAAAGGTCAGTGTGATCGAAAAATCAGGAAATCATTAAAAATTTCTAATATTTTGTGAGTGGATTCAATAGAGGGAAATGAAGTGTCGCACACCAAAATATAGGTCAAGGTCAAAGGTCACTGTGTCCCCAAAATCAGGAAATTATTAAAAATAACATTTTTTTTTATCAGTAGATACATTAGGGGGACACGATGTGTCACAAATTAAAATGTAGGTCAAGGTCAAAGGTCAAGGTCACTGTGACCCCAAAATCGTGAAATTGTTAAAAATCATAAAATCGTGATTTTTTCAGTCCGTTGAGAAATTACGGGGAGTCGTTTTGTCATGTACCAAAATTTAGATCCAGGTCAATAGTCAAGGTCACTGTGACCCCAGAATCAAGGTCAAAGGTCAGTGTGACCTAAAAATCAGGAAATCATCAAAAGATTACTATTTTTTTGTGAGTGGATTCAATAGGGGAAATGAAGTGTCGCTCACCAAAAATTAGGTCAAGGTCAAAGATCAAGGTCACTGACCCCAAAATCGTGAAATTGTTAAAAATCATGATTTTTGTGTCCATTGAGAAATTACGGGGAGACGGTTTGCGGAATCAAGAAATCTTTAAAAATTATTTTTTTGTGCCAGTAAATACATTAGGGGGACATGATGTGTCATGTACCAAAATGTAGGTCAAGGCCGAGCATCCGGTTACTGTGACCCCCAAAATCATGAAATTCATAAAAATCATGTTTTTTGGTGTCTACTGATACATCGACGGAAGACGATGTGTCGTGTACCAAAATTTAGGTCAAGGTCAAAGGTCAAGGTCACTGTGACCCCCAAATCAGGAAATCATTCAAAGTAACTTTTTTTCTGCCAGTTTATACATTAGAGGGACATGATGTGTTGCATATCAAAATGTGGGTCCACGGTCAAGGTCACTGTGACCCCAAAATCAAGAAATCATTAAAAGTTGCATTTTCATATGCCTGTCAAAGACGAGGTCGTGTAATGCGATGTTGGGATCTGTCTATTCATCCAATAACATTTGTTGTCCATGCAATATGTCTAGTTTCAAGGTATGAATTGTTACCAAATTTTGAGTATACCTTACTCGCATGGCAAAGAGGAGCCATACATTTTGAGATCAATTTGTCAAAGGTCAAGGTCACAGTCTTCCCAAAACTGAATCAGTTTTAGCTGACTATATGTGTTAGGTTGGAACCTGTTTATTAACTCGAAGAACAAAGGTTAACTTCATCACTTTCTTCTTCTTTCATGAAAAATTATCTCGACTGAAAGGAAACTACTATTTTCTTGTGATTGACTATTGTCGATTTCAGTGTGGGATATGTGAGCTCTCGGCTCTTGCTTCAAGGTCAACTAGTTAACAAGAGTTGAGCTCATTTTAGTTTATCATTCAATAGAAGATGTGATATATATGTTACATTCTCAGGCACAAAATTGTAGACCTTTCTCTGGACTGCTAGTTATCAATTGCAATCAAGGCTATTAAACAACCTTGAAATTTGGACCAATGTAATTCCAGATATACGGGCGTATATTGAAGCCCCTTGGGCTCTTGTTGCATTTAGATCTGCGATTTCGTTTCCAGCAACATCAGCATGGCCAGCAACCCAAGCGACGTGGACACATACATTTCTAGCCTTGAGCTCTTGAGCGGTTTGAGCGATTTGACTGTGGCATTCTACAGCTGGCTTGTTGTTGCACAGTGAATTCTGAACGGATTGGCAGTCAGTCAGAATGAAAACAGATTTGAGTTTGATTCAGGACAGGAAGCAGGGCGATGTAGACTATGGCAATCTCCACTGCTTTCAGTTCACCATGATAGTTATTGCTGTTTGTGGAGACTGGTTCACTCAAAACTACAGGAGAACTGTCAAGGCCTTGAGTATAGACTGCAGCTGCTGAGCCTGTGGGCCCCGGATTTCCATATGCAGAGCCATCGGTGAATGCCACAATGACGTTTCTCTGCATGCTGTCGTTGATGCTCGTCAGGAAGTTTTTTTACCTCTCTCTGGGCTTGAGTGATTTGCTCTGGGGTTCTGTTGTGGGAGTGATGTCCTTGAACAGCTGAATGCCTGTCTTGGTCGTGCATCCGTTGGAGGTTGAGAATAAAATTTCCAATTTGTTAAGTGCTAAGTGCTTTGAATGTTTTCGACGCAGTATTGGTGATGTGTTGGTTAAAGTTCAGTTTTTCGTCAAGGGTGACTCCAAGACATTTGGCACTGCTTACTTGACTGATGTTTACATTTCCAATGTTGACATTCATTGCCTGTGATTTTGATTTGGAGTAGCAGATGGCATTTGTCTTTTCTGCACCGAGAATGCTCTTCCAGATCCGGCACTATTTGGTTAGTGTGTACGCACATTTTGATACCACATCAGCTGCTATCTGTGAGTCTGATTGAGATTCCCAAATTTGGATGTCGTCTGCAAATTTCTTGTGCCTTGAACAGATATCATCACACATGTCAGAGACATATATGCTAAACAAAAGAGGACTGATCACCGAGCCTTGAGGGACACCAACACAGTTATCCATCCAGTCGGCAGAAAACGAGTTCACTAGGCATCTGCTCCTGCGGTTCTTCAAGAAGTCTGTGTTATAGAGTAGTAAACGACCCTTGATTCCCATCTTTGAAGATTTATAGATGAGGCCGCTACGCCAGATGGAGTCAAATGCTCCCTCCAGGTCGAGGAACATACTACAGTGGACTTGTTTTCAGTGAAACAAGCTTGGATGTCGTCTACCAAGTACAGCAGAGACTGGGTCGCACTCCGGTTGCGACAGTAGGCATACTGGTTTGGGTCAAAGAGGTCATGCTTTTCCAGAAAAAAGGTGAGTCTCTTGGTGACGACACGTTCATATAGCTTTCCGACGATGCTTGACAAGCTGAGTGGGCGGTGAGATTTCCCCTCGTGGTAGGCCGGCTTTCCTGGTTTAGGGATGAAGATTTTGTTTTCTTGTTTCCATACATGAGCAGTGTGACTAGCGTCACAGGACCTACGAAGTACAGTAGGCATTAGGACTCGCGAACTGAACTCTTGGAAATCCCCACCCCCAGTTGAAATCCTGCCTATATATATTAAGATGGGCACCGCCCAATTCAGAATCGCCAGTGATGTTCATCAAAAATCACCAGAAATTTTCACCAAAAGTAGGTCAGCTCAGAACTTGTTGGTAACAGTCTCCTAATGCGCCTTCATTCCAAAATAAATAACGATCGCCGATTTAATTCTACAATTTTTTAATTAAAGGAAACAGATTGAATAATATAGGTTCAGTAGATTTCAAGCTTTACGTGTGAAAATACATTTACATCTCTTTAATGGTTTCAGTGCCCTTGTCCAGGATCAAAACAACTTTTTGAATCGCATTATTTTCCCAACAATACAACAAATTTTTATATATAGTACTATAGTAGAAAGGCAGCATTTATGTAGTTTACGGTAATTCAACTCAAGACCAACACCTTCTCTGCACAAGATAATAATGATTCTATGTCATTCTCCTGAGCATAACCGGTACAAGACGAATAAATAGCGTCTCTACATCACGTTGTTATCTAGATATATGAGACAACACATTTTGGGTATCGGCACAAGATAATAATGATTCTATGTCATTCTCGTGAGCATGACCGGTACAAAGACGAATAAATAGCATCTCTACATCACGTTGTTATCTAGATATATGAGACAACACATTTTGGGTACCGGCAATCTGATGAATGTAGAATTTGAGGATGGTACTTAGCATCATAATTACAGCCTTTTAATACTGTAAAACATATATGTGTTTTTTTTTGGTTTCCCATAATGTAGCACTTACTAGTAATCTGAACATGTGTGTAAACTCCCAGACAGATCTGTTTATTTTGTCTCCCCTGCTCTGACTTCTTTATTACACCATGGCACTATTAACTGCATTCTCGAAATTCCAAGCCTATCAGACTGTTAGTTCTGATCTGTTTATAGGCATATTGGGGGTGACCCAGCTACACTGCTGTGACCTGTAGCTCTCAAAATAATTGGATCGTATATCTCACAAGGTTTTGTGCTGTGTTATATATAGAGTGAAACATACAGCCAAGGGTTCCCAATGGGCATGACAGTGCACTCGCTGAACCATCAATAAATAATAAAAAAGAATAATTATAAATCAAATTTTCATCAGAATTCGATCAGCTCAGAACTTGCTCGTAACAATGCCATAATGCACGTTCGTGCCAAAAATCAAAGTTCTAATGTCAACGGTTCTCCTTATTTTGCCGACGAAAAGATTCGGATGGACTCACTCATTACCGGACAATTTGCGATCTGTAGCCTACTTCGTAGGAAAATCGCTCACAATGAGACAGTTAGGAAATGCGAATCTTTGAACAGGTTCCATGTCTCCCTGACCATAATCAAAGCTTAGCGCAGTTTACAGCTAATACATCATTAAAGCGATTTTTCCAGAGGCAGTGTTCAAAAGATTTTTTCGTGGACTCTTACAATCACACCGTTCAATCCACCACGAGGAAATGCCACTAGAAGACTTTCGGACACAGATAAACAGTTTGAGAAGGCTAGGCATGCCTTTAATCTATTGCACAGGACTTTTAAACGACTCAAATGCTTTTGGTAATGAATTTAAGAACAGAATATCATGACGTTTTGCAACTTGTAACCACATCGGTCATTTATACGCGGTAAGACTGACTCTGGGATCGTGTGTATCAATATTATCAGCCTACTTTCGGTAACTATAAGAGGGAAATCCCCAAAATCAACATCGCGTGATGTCAGCCAATCAGCTAACCTCTACCGACGTGACCCCAACGTAACCCGCCATTTTCGAGTCATGTGCTGTCCTACTTGTTCAAAATTACAGATCTACAACACCTCTTGGGCTCGCTTTCACTGCTGCGGAAGTTATTCATATCTGTATCTTTTGTAAGCTCAGACAATATATGTTTCAGAAGTAGTATGAAAAGCCTGTAATTTATCAGATTTCCGGAGTCTGTTCTCCGCCGGATGAAGACCGAACAGTATACGGGGAAGTATCGGATATCGCTCCGCAATAATGGCGACACACGATCGCATTTCATTTTATTGATGGCGAAGTGTACGCAAATGGACGTTTTGCTGCCATCATTGGAAACTGTTGACCGCTTCTCATTGATTACCGCTATAAGAAAAATGTGGAGGAATCGGAAATTCTTTAAGCACCAAACCACAAATCGATTTCGAAGAATAAAAAGTGATTTTTAGTGGGAAGAACAGTGGTTAAAATAGCAACATTGGTCCATCATGCACGTCCGACCCCTCGTCCCACTGATTCGAAATAAAATGTGATCTATCCAACCGAGAGTATGAAAGGTAAGATTCAACCATATCGTGAATCTAACAAAAACAGCCTTTTTGTTGTACAATGACGATGGTGCAAAGGGATTTAGGGTATTTATAAAGTGCAGTTATCTGGTACTATGAAACCGAGTGTACCAAAAGAAAGTCTAATAAGAGATTTGGTTGTGGATTTTCTCTCGTTCTCTCTCTTCTTGTTGGGACTTAAAAGACCCGACAGTTAACATCGGACTGGCAAAACGATCTCAATCTCTGCTACTTTCTCTATAAACCCAGAACACATTAGACATGAATAACGTAATAAAATACTCTATTTAAATATAACATCAGTGAGTTGCCTTTGAAACATCTCTCCAACAAAAAAATACTTGGAAGTACAAGGTTTGAAATGAGTAAAAATATTTTTTAAAGCATCTTTTGGAATATCTGCTAACAGTAAGGCTTATAGAGGGATCCCTTTTATCCCTCTGATCTTACCTTCACTCCCTGTAGTAGAAGGCAATTTGATCAACATAGTGTATTATAGAATCGAACAGTCTGACACTTGGAAACATGAGAAAATCAGATGAATTAATTTCGAGGGATAAAGAATCAATAAGCCATTGGCGGGATTCGAACCCACGACCCTTCATATATGCGCGCAATATGCATCGATATCCAATTGAACTTGGTTAGATTCATAAGCCTTTTCCCCCATTCGGGATATTTCCAGAATTGGACTATAATATCCGAAAACTAATTAACCCTATCTGGCTTGCATGAGCGATTTTGGGATGTACCGCAGCCGTGGGGGGAGCGGGGGGCTACATATTTTCGCTATCGCTAAGGCTAGATGGCTGAAACTTACCACACTATATCTTTGGGTCAAGCTCTACATGATAATCTATAGAAAATCCAAGAGGACCGCCATGATGACGTCACAGTGGCATTTTTTTGAACGATTTTTCGGTCAGAATTTTCCAATATTTTGTTTCTATTTTTTTTAGCAAAAGCTGAATGATAAATTAGTAAATAATAATCTGATATGAAATAAAGTAGGTTTTACCCACTTTTGAAAAACTTCTAGCAAAACTTTGAAGAAATATGAAAACATCACTTTTCTGGTACCCAGCATGGCCGCCATTTTGAATTCACGCATGGTCATTTGCTCGGGGTGAGTGGGGCGGGGGGGGGGGGGATCATGCAAATAGGCTCAAAATGACCCCAATATGATAATCTACAAAGTCACGGAGTCTCAGCTGTCAATTTTTGTCGTTCCGGAAATAGGAGCAAAAAAAAACAACAAACAAAGAAACAACCTAAGTCCTGGGCCAGGAAGGATTAACCTAATTTCGATAGGAAATTGAACTGATTTCCCCCAAATGAAACCGTCATTGTGTTCGTGATGTTCAAAATCAGTCATTCCCAAATGGATTGACTGAAACCTTTCTGAGTGCAACAATGCTGACCTGAAATCCACGGTACTTTGCCGAGAAGGTTAACCGCGTGTCTGATGACGTCATCAGTGATTGTTGGTCGCATACCTCTGTAGTCTGTTTCAGATAATTAGTGAAAACCTTCTGCTTGTACCTAAGTTTTCCCACGGTAGGTTCATGGGATTGAATTTACTCTAATCCAATTAGAGGGTGCAGTAAACATTAGGTTAAGTTTATTTCTATACCTATTTGGAATTGCTGCTGTATACCATAAACGATCTATCGCTTATTGAAGCGGACATTATTTTGTGGACGACGGCTGAATATTGAATGTCGAGTCTGACGCCTGAGGAGGACAGTGTGTCGAAGATAATTCCTTGGTCAGTATCACAGATAGGTAAAACAGGTCTGCATTTCGTGTCCTGGTGGCGATTCTATCAAAGCTGAAGAACATTGTACGTAAAGCCAAAAATCGTGACTTAAGTGAAGATGACGATGAGGAACCGGTGATTTTGCAGCCGCATTCCCAGAAATGAAATCTTGGCACCGTCTTCCATTAAGTACATTTTCCATTCACTGCTGCTATTACCGGCTTACAGGGACTTATCGGCATCGTCAGCCAACCTCTTCATGGTGGACCACAGACAATCCGCGTCACATGGAAGTGTCCGGTAACCGACAATTGACCGCAAAAAGATATCACTAGGAGCATGCCTTTGGACATGGAAAAGGTGCACCTGGACCAGTTGATAAAAAAAGAGAAGATAATTTTATGAATGGCGGGGAGTTGACACTGAGACCATGCGCAGTAAAAATGTGTTTGGCCTGATGTCTCTCACCCGAGAGACTGCCTACAAAATACGCATCAACGAGGTCACATCAAATAGGTCACAATTTCCACGTGCATAATGAAACTAAATCTTAGTGTGCAGTTAGCACACCTCAAATGCACTGCTCGAATCCAGTGACCTTCGTTGGCGCAAAATTCGAGACGCGAGAACTTCATGGGCAGCTTCCGGATGGTCTGGTTATCATGTGTGTGGTTTACACAACGACAACTCTTTCAAATTCAACATTTCGGTATGAATAATTTCGCTCTGCGAGTCGCTGGTCAGCAGATTCCAGCCAAGCCATTACAACCCCCCATTTCATGGAAGCAACTAAATCAAGGGAATGCAGGAATGATTTTCGTGGAGCTGCAGAGTTCGTCAACATTGGCTTTATGGGTTTACCCCACGATGAGGCGTTTACTCCACCAGACGTCCTCGATGCTAATCCATTAACGTCAGATGAGTAACTTCTTCGAGTTGAACTGTCACCACAGCTCCCGAGCTAGCGTGTCTAATTCCGCTTGAGCCGGTGCTAGGGGCCGTGTGGATACTTGATTATCCTCACATGATGAACAGCTGCATTAGAAGCGCGGCTGAGATACTTAGGCCACGTCCGAGAATCCACCGTGTTCTCGGGTCTGAATGCCAGGTGCCGAGGGAAGCTTGTCTGTGGAGTCATATGGTTGCTCTTTAGCCGCCAGACGTCAATTTTTTCCACCTCTCGCATATCGCTTCAATTGCGGAACAGGTTGTGCGGTATGATGTTTTGCGGACGAATTATCACCGTTCGCTGCTTGTCGTGTTACAGTAGAGCTACTCTCGTTGATGATGCAGATTTTTGTTGTGATTTTGGTAAAGTGCTGGGGATCATGCGGCTGAGAGCACCATTATTCGAAATTAAAGGAGCACCAATTAAAGTGGTTTTGCTGGCAGTACGGATCAGCTGAGCGCTTTGTCGTATCCTACGGAATTTGTAGATTTGTAAAGTGCTAATCGTTCTTCCCGGTCGTGCAGTGGAATGTTTCCGATGTCGTTCATTTGGCTATCCGCTCTGTCTTTTATGAAGTCGTATTCTGTCGGAGATTTCTGAATTATCACTGCCCTGCTGTGCTGTATGACAATCGTGTTGAACAGATGGAAATTGATCGTGATATTACGCAGAGAGAAATCTGTTGAAAGTATGAGAGGAGATGTTAAGATGAGAAGGTGTGACCTGGAAGGTGAAGAATGCAAACTGCTGAAGTGTGGAGAAGTGAAGGTGAAACTGGACGTAAGGTAGGGAAGAAGGGGCCCATAATGTCATGTGCGAAGCTGTCAAAGTTGTGCAGGAAAGTGAAGGAGGTGCTTTACGTGAAATTGTTCAACTTGGACCCTCCAGACCCTCTCAAAGCGACGGAGACTTCTTCAGCAGAAGAAATAGATGTCGAGAACACGGTCCATTTGGTGGAGCGGCATCGTGTCGTTTAAAAAAGAAAAACAGAAGATGATTTCTCTTCCCGAGAGCATGAACTATAAGACTTTTCAGATGTTGGGACCATATCAGTGTGAATTCACTGAGAAATCTAAGGAAACAGATTATGGTACCGTTTTGTACAATGATGATGATGTTATAGTGGAAAGAGACTTTGTCAGAGGTGTTCACAGTGTACCCGAGTTTTTTAACAATGAAATAGTTATGTGGGACTTGAGGTCGATTTTTGCGGTCTCCATTGATAAGTATATGGACATGATGATTAAATTCAGAGGACACAGGAAGAAGGAGCATGAAATCAACAAGAAAGTCTTGTAAGAGAATGTTCGTCAACGATTGATTTGTGATGTGTTTATAATGTTAACATGGGCATCACAAGCATTGACAGAAAAGTTTAATAATATATTTGATTCAGAATTGTTGACGAGTGATTTGTGGTGTAATTTTGTTGTTTGATATTTGATCTTCAGATACAAATTAGTTGTTCGTCACTATATAGCTGTAATATTGCTGAACGTGAGGCTAAATAAATTCTCTCTCTCTTGAGAATGCAGAGAGTCAGGACGGCGGAATATACGCCGGAGATCATCCCCTTGGAGATAAATTTGTTCGCTGTTGCACCGAAACAAAAACAAGTTGTTGAAGAAATAGTCACAATATCTCACCCATCCACCCTAAACAAGCTAGGTACCCGTTCATCGTCGTCGAAATGGCCCCGACGGATCAGGGACAGGTCACTGTGTCGTTTGTACTCAACACGCATGTTGGTTTCAGCAACGATTCCCTATCCTCACTGGAGATGGCCATATTGGCATAGTCGGCATCCATTTCGCCATACTGGCAGCCAATTAAACGTCACACACAGAGGACATCTTCAAGTGGAAAACTGTTTGAATACAAGAGGAGAGTAAACAGTTTGAAACCTTGAATTCTATTGTTGTTAATTTCAGAGCACTATTGCTCATCTGTCGATATATGTTCTCTATATATTCTCATATTTACGTTTACTAACGGTATGCCATATAGCTTTAACAGATGACCTACATCATCGACAATCTCCATCTTTAAGGCAGTAGGTCACGTTCGAACTTTTAATGTAAGAATTTTCCTAAAAGTTCAGTAATGGTTCATCAGTGAATGATTAAATATTTTATGGAAAAATTGGGGTCACCATGGTTATTTACACAATATTGCGTGATGCGCGGAAGTGTCCAGTGAATAGCTATAACACTGAATTAATAGGGAAATAGCAATATGTTTAGGTTTAATAGCAATTTTTCCACAGTTTCTTTAAATTACCATATAATATGGAAGTTATATACTCCTGGTGAAATATGAAATAAAAATGGGGTGTTTCAAGTTATATTTAATACACCTCCTTCTCATTTAGGAGGTCTTTCAGGGCTTTTCAATAAGTTTGTTGTATTTCAGGGTGCCTCCCCATGATTTAAAGTACATTCATGAAAGTAAAAGTAGCAGCCTTGAAACTGAACCACGATGAGTCGACCCAATCCTATCCGGTGCTATTCCCTCTGTGACGGATAGAAACTTCACGGATGTTAGCTCCCCAATCCAGCAATTGCTTGGCCAGGTAAGTGTCATCCGCCTGGAAAGACGTCATAGAGTCGTCACGCGCCGACATAGGCTGGGCTAAGCACCCTGGATAGCGGGCGTTTGGGTAAAAGCCCACAATGTTCTGACGCAGTTTGCCATCACGAATGTACTCGTACGTCATCACTACAAAGAAACTAAAAGAGCAATAAAATGAAACATTAAAAGTTATCAGGAGTTACCTAAAAAGCCAGTGTGAAAAAAATAACTCGCAATTGCGTTTACATCCTCCTGCACAGGACTAGACATGAGTAAAAGGAAAAATATTTCTTTGCTGTTCTTATCAAAACATGGCAGTGTGACTAACGTCACAGGACCTACGAAATAGGGTTTGATATAATTTAAGTGTGTACTCGAGAGATGACTTGGGGGCCCTGTGTGCTACCATGAGAGAATTTATATAGCATCTCTAAATTGACAGTGGGAACTATTAACTTTTCCAGATGTCATCGCTGGTGAGTCGTTAGCATAGCAACTATTATCGCCCTCAGTTTCTATTACCATGGGCACTGATCAGCCCAGCAGTACAGCACGAGGTGTTGGGAGGAGAGTCCGAGAGAGCGGGGCACACCCCCCCCCCCCATTCTTCTCGGCATTAGGAGATTTTTTTGAAATTAGCGTAGGGAATGGTGCTCTGTCAGAGCAGTTGAGAAGTAAATGTTTCAAGTCCCAAAATAAGACCGGAAACTGGAAAAGAAACACAAATTTGAAGTGAGAACGGTCAAGATCAGAGATTTGTTAGAATGCAAGAATCAAAAGAGAGCCATTCTCCATGGATATATTTATTTGGCATTCAACTTCAAGGTACCTCATCTGAAGAGAGTACATAGTAATAACCAATGAACAATAAAGCACACACGAAAAAAATAAACAACTGGTTATAGGTTACTGAATTTAAAACACAACGATGATCTTATTATTGATCTCTTCAGTAATAACAGATAATAGGGTCATTGTTGTGTTTAAATTTAGTAATTTCTCTCATAAAATCCAGTAATTTTTTATTTCTTTTTGAGGTGGAACATTTTTTAACTAATGACTGAACTGAAGAAATTATGCAATGTTGTATAGGCTGGATATATAAAACGTGCAGTATAATATGCCTTCAACGGAATTCCAAGACCAGCAAATGAGCGAAAACGGATACCATCGGAATCATGCCGAGAAAACCTATAGGGCTGGGGCTTGGTTTGGCCGGCCACGCTTATCAGCAGCTACCCGAATTATATTTCAATAAACGTGGTGACTCGGAAGCCTATGGTTGGCCATCCCTGCCATAATTCGTCATTTAGAGGCTGCCTCTAAATAATATATACCATGGTATAAAATGCCAAGCCTGCCATAATTCGTATTTAGAGGCTGCCTCTAATTATTTTGTACCATGGTATAAAATGCCGAGCCTGCCATAATCCCTATTTAGAGGATGCCTGTAAATCGTCAAGCCTGCCACAATTCGTATTTAGAGGCTGCCTCTAATTATTTTGTACCATGGTATAAAATCGCCAAGCGTGCCATAATTCCTATTTAGAGGATGCCTCTAATTCATTTTAGCCGTAAGTCGTAAATTTTCGCCTTCTTATTACTTCCACCAATGATATGCGCTTTCACAAATTTGGTGCCATAACTCTACGCTTGTTACAAGTTTACTCATTGGTCAAAGTTAATATTCTTGATATGACATCGAGTTGTTTATGACTTACGGCTAAAATGAATTAGAGGCATCCTCTAAATAGGAATTATGGCAGGCTTGGCGATTTTATACCATGGTACAAAATAATTAGAGGCAGCCTCTGCATACGAATTATGGCAGGCTCGGCATTTTATACCATGGTATATATTATTTACAGGCAGCCTCTAAATACGAATTGTGGCAGGCTTGGCGATTTAGAGGCATCCTCTAAATAGGAATAAAGGCAGGCTCGGCATTTTATACCGTGGTACAAAATAATTAGAGGCAGCCTCTAAATACGAATTATGGCAGGCTTGGCATTTTATACCATGGTATATATTATTTAGAGGCAGCCTCTAAATGACGAATTCTGGCAGGGATGGCCAACCATAGAAGCCCATCTCCCTAAATTTGGCCCTCACAGCTGTTTTGATACAAAACTGCTTCGGATCAAATATCCAGTGTCACCCTCGCTCAGAAAAACTGGACCAACAATTCTAACATGTGCTCTAGGCCTGCATCACCGTCAGCGGAGTATTTTGCGTCCTAACTGGGCCTACACATGTATTTTGTAATTTAACATCCGAAGACAATCTGATGAACTTTGCTTTGGAGATCCTTTTCGTAACGGTTTTGTAGTCTTTCAATATTAAACCATGCGGCCTACACGAAGCGAGCGAAGACTACCTCAACGATATGGGTGGGAAGATGATGATGAAAATGTGAAGATCAAGAATGAAAGACTGAAGCCAATAAGTGTGCAAATTACTGTTATATATATAAAAATACCAGAAGTGTGCATGACGGGTGGGGAGGAGTGTGTACTTTTAGTACGGTACAATAACGTTTCTCCCCCCCCCCCGTAGGCCTATATGCAGAGTGGAAGAAATGCTGTCCATCTTATACTATAATCAATCAGTCAAACAATCATTATTGCACAACTTGAGATAAATCCAACATACAAGCAACATATAAAGGAGCACAGTTGTGCTAATACTAACGGTAATACCAGCAACATATATGATGGTTATATTATAACGGCAAAATGCTGCAGTGATAGGATACATATAGGGTGTCTGTTCGAACACATTTGTACTATTTCAAGGATGATGCTAATATTATTTTCTATACTACGTTAACTTCATGTTCGAGTTCCGTAAGCTAAAACTAATATTACAAAACAGAGCCTCACATTTTTATTTTAACATACTTGTCCTTACCGTATTCCTTTTCACTAATACCCAATGATAGGTAATTATAAAATCTGTGTTCTAATTTTTTTTAATCTCATTTTGTAATGGGAGTAATATCGTAGGTACAGATATTACTCCGTCTTCTAAATATCAAATCGCATATTGTTGTTCTGTGATTCGCAAATGTGACAAAATCCACACATGCCCCGATGATCACATTGAAAATAGTCCA
>JAVTVY010006754.1:0-37909 GCA_036873755.1 Hanleya hanleyi | reverse complement strand
AGCAAACCGATGGACAATGTAACGTAACAAACGGTTCAACAGAGGAAACCAAATCTCTTACATCTTCAGGCAAAAAATTCCACCAAAAAATTGTTCGTCGAAGTGGGCCAGTGGGACAGTTTGTGTAATAATCTTCTGAGCCCTTCTGCTAAATTGAACTCTATTTCTGAAGCAACCAAACAATATTTGCAAGAAACCTTCCATTCCGTTCTACACAACGATAGTGTCCGGAAAGGGGTTGAAAACAAGTTACGAACGTATAGACTAGCCAAGGAATCAATCAGGCTTGAACCATACTTAGAACATACACCCAGTTATAAACATCGAAAATGCTTTTGTTGTCTACGAGTGAGTAATCACCAACTGATGATTGAAAAAGGACGTTACACAAATTTATCTCCCCTTGATCGCGTTTGCCCATTTTGCCCAGCCATAATCGAGGACGAAAAGCATTTTGTGTTACATTGCCCAAGTTATGCTGCCCTTAGAAATAATTTATTTGTCACTGTAATATCCCAGGACGGAGATTTTGACAGCTGTTCAACAGATGATACTTTCTTATATATTCTTCGTAATAATAATCCATCCATTTGCAAAATTATTTGTAAATATGTTGCAGACTGTAATAATCTCAGACAAGATCTACTAAATACTGGGCCTAGCCCGAATAGCGCCACTCATTGAGTGTTATACTGTATCGTAATATATGAGATAATATGTCCAGTAAGTTTTGGAATTAATTGACCTGTTGTTATATGTGAATTTTGTACTCTGTCAGTCATTGACGCTTGTACAATAAAGAATTATCTTATCTTATCTTATCAGGGAAGAAGGCTGATATACAGTTGTGGCTACGCGACAGGGACACCCTATATCTGTACTTATGTGAGAAAGCTGTTTCAATCGTCATGGGATGATGGGAATAATAATAAACTTCATGAGTTAAACTAGAGCCTTAGGCACTGAAACGGGGCTATTTAAATGTAAAATAGGCTGTTGGAATAATTCCACTAACTCTTTGATGTTCAGTTCCATGGCGAAGAGCCATACAATTTGTAGTCTCACATATTTATCTCAATAAAGATCTATAGTGCATTAGTGTAATTGTACACATATATATATTTAAAAAAATAACTTGTGACTGATGGGACAGACATTTATTATGAAACCAACCTGATGAAATGATAAATAATGTCTTCTCTGCATGGCCTAGCCCGAATAGCGCCACTCATTGAGTGTTATACTGTATCGTAATATATGAGATGATATGTCCAGTAAGTTTTGGAATTAATTGACCTGTTGTTATATGTGAATTTTGTACTCTGTCAGTCATTGACGCTTGTACAATAAAGAATTATCTTATCTTATCTTATCAGGGAAGAAGGCTGATATACAGTTGTGGCTACGCGACAGGGACACCCTATATCTGTACTTATGTGAGAAAGCTGTTTCAATCGTCATGGGATGATGGGAATAATAATAAACTTCATGAGTTAAACTAGAGCCTTAGACACTGAAACGGGGCTATTTAAATGTAAAATAGGCTGTTGGAATAATTCCACTAACTCTTTGATGTTCAGTTCTATGGCGAAGAGCCATACAATTTGTAGTCTCACATATTTCTCTCAATAAAGATCTATAGTGCATTAGTGTAATTGTACACATATATATATTTAAAATAATAACTTGTGACTGATGGGACAGACATTTATTATGAAACCAACCTGATGAAATGATAAATAATGTCTTCTCTGCATGTTACCAATATTTGTAAAATATTTTTACTTTTTTCAGATCTCGAAATCCCGATGGGTATGACCGTGCACTCACTGAGCCATCAATAAATAATAAAACAAGAGCACAGTCTGAACTCAAAATACGCCCGAAAAACATATCAGTCTGAACAGGTGGAACAGTGAATTGAAAACTTTCAGCACTGTATGGATTTACATACAGGTGATAGTTAGTGGTGACACATCGTCTCCCCCTAATGCACCTACCTACCAAACTTCAGATCAGTAGCTTGAAAACTGTGCGATACAGTCCGGACACGAGTGAAACTACGTTTAGAATCGCCGAGATAAAGAGGGTGTGTCTGGTTGCCATGGAAATGGCCCACATCAGCAAAAGCAACGCATGACATGTCTCTCCCTAATGTACCTACCTACCAAACAGATCAGTAGCTTGAAAAGTGTGGGATATATAGTCCGGACACGAGAGAAACTACCTTTACAATGGCTGAGATAAAGAGGGTGTGTCTGGTTGCCATGGAAACGGCCCACATGAGCGAAAGCAAAACATGACACGTCTCTCCCTAATGCACCTACCTACCAAACTTCAGATCAGTAGATTGAAAACTGTGCGATATATAGTCCGGACACGAGAGAAACTACCTTTACAATGGCGGAGATAAAGAGGGTGTGTCTGGTTGCCATGGAAACGGCCCACATGAGCGAAGGCAACGTATGACACGTCGTCTCCCCCTAATGCACCTGTGACCTACCAAACGCCGGGTCTGTAGTTTGAAAAGTGCGCGATATTCAGCCCGGACACGAAATGGACGGATGGACGGACAGACAGTGCCATCTCATAACACGTCCGCTTTTTCAAGCGGGCGTATAAAAATAAAAAATTCGGTCAGCTCAGAACTTACTGGTAACAATGCCCTAATGCACGTTCATGCCAAAAATCAAGGTTCTAATGTGAACGGTTCTCCCTCTTTTGCCGACGAAAGGATTCGGATGGACTGACTCACTCACTCATTCATTACCGGACAATTTTAAAATGGTAGCCTACTTCGTAGAAAAATCTAATGTACCTGACATTTAACCGGTGCCCTGAAACTTAGTATGGGAGCTCAGATAGTGATTTTGCTCACCCTTTATTGCCCCAACGATGTCACCGTTCAGCGCCAGCAGTTTCCCCCTAGCCAGGAGTTCATCAAATATCTCGCCGCTGGTCTTCCATCACCTTGAGCAGAGGTGTTCGTCTCTGTTGGCTGTTTCAGTCTTCTAGAAGGTGCATTCACATAGTGACTTGTTCATTGCCTGGTGATACTGGTCCTGGTATACGAACACACCACTTCCAGGTGACAGCTCAACCATCTGAAACAGAGTATAAACATTTCAAATAAAGAATGGTAAAAAGTACACCTCCATAAAACATGTACCAATGTACAAAATCACAGGATACAGGCCTTGCTGATTTATTAATTAATTTGCTAACAATGGACACATATACTCTCGGATATCACGTCACCTTACATGCCTTATGATAAACATTAGTATAGTGTACTCATTGTTTTATCAGCATGATCAGCCCCTAATTCCACCAGTACTAATTTTTTTTCCTTGGCGAAGTCCAGAGTTGTTGCCCTTGAATTTGTCACCTAGATGAGTTTGCATGTTCAATAAAGGCGGTCATCTTTTCTTGTTTTGGGGTTTGAGGCATAAACTAAACTAAATACAACCAAACCACATATCATTCATGGCCGAGAATGAAATACCTATTATTAAGCTGTTCTGAATTAATATTCTGTTCTAACTGTGAATATCACAATCAGAATGACTCAGTTGCACATTATTGAGAGAACAAAGGAGAGCCCCGGCCCCGTCTCTTCACTGATCTGTGACTTCACTTGAGCAGCTACTGGGTTATATAATTTCATTTTTCCCTATCTTTTGACCCTGGAGAGTAATTTTGACTCGTGACAACTGGCATAATTTGTGAATATCACAATCAGAATGACCCAGTTGCACATTATTGAGAGAACAAAGGAGAGCCCATATGTTCACTGATCTGTGACTTCAGTTGAGCAGCTACTGGGTTTATATAATTTCACTTTTCCCTATCTTTTAACCCTGGAGAGTAATTTGAACTCCTGATAACTGGCATAATTTTATACATATGAACTATATTTTCCCAATATTCAAGCATAATGACATATTTTTCGAATACTGGGGAAATATAGTAGTACATGTATAAAATTATGCCAGCGATCACCAGTTCAAAATAGTCATGGTTTAACAGATAGGCGAAAGTGAAATTATACAACTCAGTAGCTGATCAACTGTTCTCTCAATGATGTGCAACTGAGCCATTGGATTATGGACGCTGATATTCTTTAATGGACGACGGCTGAATTATGAATGACGGACGGACGCTTGTAATTGGGCAGAAATTCCAGCAGCATGACAAACCTAGTGTGTCAGCCAGGATATAAAATCTACCTGTCAAAGTATCTCATTTTGCTAGATTTGGACAGTCTACTAAATTTCTTTTCTTCATATCCATCCCATGTTAAATTTTCAAATTCTTGTCTATCCAAATTTGAAATTGTCTGTCCATTGGGATATATCTCTGGCTAAATCCTGTTAATGAGAAAAGACAAATACTTACACTATACTACTGTGCCATTGACAGAGGTAAGATCCCAGGTTTGGGTTTTGAATATCCTTCTGCCTCTGTTACTTGGACTACATGTAAGTCAGAATCTGGAAGATGAATATCAAAAGGCAATTAATGAATTATTATAAAACATCAACATCGATAAAATATATATTACTGTATCCTATCAGTTGACATCAAAACTGAGGAATCACTTACTTAACTTGCTCAAAAATCAAATCAGGATAGTAGAAATAATTATAGACATGACACACCTCCATTTTTTCCGAGATATGGAAATGCCAGCAGTTAACAGACCAGGCTGTTAAGGAAACATGGGGTCATCGGTCCCTACGTACGAAAAGGACGAATAGTCGATCACACTATTCAACATTTTCAATGGATTCATAACCACTTCAAATTTCATTCCTGATGATATTCAAAAATGGATTATAGAGACATCACATGCCCTCAAATCAGTTTTGGGGGGTGTGGATGGTGGTATTACAGTACAGTGTCGAAATATGGGGTCTCTATACATGTATATAATCCCATGCTTTATATAAAAATACACAAGTTCATAAAGTTAGATCGCGGTTGGCAGTTCATTAGTCGAGGAAACCAGCAATTATTTCCTCAAATATGGAAATCCTTTTTTTATTAGAGTACTTTGAACTCCAAACTCTGTATAGCAAGAGAGAATGCCATGTTCTATATCTTTGCATATTCATATGCCAAATCTGATGCAAGGGGGCGCTGCTAGGGACGGTTTTATGAGTCGCTGAATGACTGGTCCCGAATAACGAACTGCGAACCGCGCGAACTGCGAACCGCGGTCTAACTTTATGAACGTAATGTACACCAACGTCTGAAATGCACTTTGGTTGAAACGAGAAATAAACGGTTTACATGTACCTCCAAACAAAATACATCAGCATTTCTACAATTGTCACTCTATATATTTCCGTCGTCAAATTAGTTAATTTGTGCAATTTTATACCTTTGCCGAGCGATTCAAAATCCAACCTGACTGTCCATTCAAGTCGACACAGCGAGATGATGGTTCGCTTCTTTCTCAATTCTGATCTGTCAGTCGTGACACGCCTCCGGCAAGAGAGGTCACACACTGATCAGCTGTCCAATCAGAATTGAGAAAGAAGGGGACCATCATCTCATTGTGCCGTTTATTTCGCGTGTCACCCAAAGTGCGTTTCAGACCTTGGTGGATTTTTATATAAAGCATGGAGTTATATATAGAGACCCCATATTTTACACTTCACCCTAATACCATCGTCCACACCCCTAAAAACACTTTGAGAGCCTGTGAGACACACTGATCAGTTCTTCGCGGTTATCAAACAGGCCCACTGTAGCGTTGGGCATTGTAGATCATGTATTGATCTACTGTCTCTCCCAGATAATATATCCGAGATGTTTTTGGCAATATTTCGGAGACAATTTATCGGACGATATTGAAACTTCACACAGTAGATAAACTAAAAAGTACTATTTTTTTTCCAAAGTATCACGAGAATCCTTCCAGTAGTTCTCAATAAATCTCGAAAACAAATATTAGACTTGTTGGGAGATTTGTGTGTTATGTTTTGTAGTCATGACGTCAAGCATGCACGTTATAACATTGGCAGATCAACATCATCGTGGACCCAAACAAGCATGGTAGATATTTGTAATCTTCGTCAATTCTCAACAGATTTTAATAAGATACGGGGAAAAATTTGTATTTTTTAGTTGTGTTATAGATACTTACCGGTACTGTTGTTGTTGTTTATCTGTAAATCCACTCTTACTTGCAAATCATTGCCTGGTAATTCCGTTATTGTTGTTGTTGCGTTGTTGTTGTTTTTCAACTTGTCCAAACAACATTTCTCTCTTCTTCACTTTTGTCGTGATACTACGGTATCAATAATGCCTTGTAATCCTACATCTCAACGACCGTACATTAAGAATTTGACACACAAACGCAACTTGGCTGGTTGGAACACAAGAATATAAACTTTTCTGTTACACGGAGAGCCACGTTCGCATCAAAACTTGACAAAATTTACCGGTACAGCAAAACGCAGAAGTAGCCTGGTTCTCTAGCAAAGTTGTATATGTAAGTAATGTAACATTAATTTAGGGTACCAGGCACAGCGACTCCAAACAAAAGATCGGCTGTTCTGTCAATTACGGTGTCGTAATAGCCACCCGCGCAACTGTTTTTTTTAACCCACTGAGGTCTAGCGGGATTATTGTCCAAAAATCTCAACTGATACTTGAGATAAATTTCTACAGCTTAGCGAATTAAAAGATAGTACATCTGTTTAAAGTATGTGTTAAAATGGGAGATGAACTATTCTCCGCGGGATGTTTTTTTGCCATTTACTTCTGTGTTAAACTTAGGCTTTTCAGAGGGAGGAAAATCCCCCAGTGACGTCATTGTACTAACACAATTCTCTCTCTCTCCACTGGAATTCTCGAAGGTTTGTCAACTGAGTCTAGATATAGTTGTTATGAGAATTAATTTAAAAAAAATAATTAAATCGCTCTTTAATTCATTGTAAACCAATGTATGAAAGAAAACTAAAACTGTGATTCTTAGGTTTTGCCCTGCTTGAATGGAAATGACTTGAGTCAAAGCTGAGAGACAAAAATGTAGGAAAAGTAAAAAAAAAAAAAAAAAAAAAAAAAAAAATAATAATAATAAAAAAAAGTAGAAGGAAAAAAAGAAGAAAATCATAATTTATTAAAATATATATGTAGGCATCTACCACCAAGTATCCCTCAAGCCAGGGAATATGTTCCTTATGAGTCGTGTTTCATGAAAGTGTCCCCAGATAAAGGTGGACAATAGTCTGTCTGGGTACAAGAATGAGTCTGGAAGAAAGGTTTTCAATACGGTTACCGGTACCGTATATAAAAGCAGAAACAATATATCCTTACACGAAAGACCGACCTCTGTTTACACATGTTTTCTTTGCAAACTGGGAGACGAACCTGTCAAAATGTACAATATTTGTCAAGATATTGTCCAGCGGTACAAATGTTAATGTTAAGATATGCGTCTCACGTTCAATTTGTTGAAAATTAACAGGTTGATAAGGTACAAGAAGGTCATAGATTTGGCTAGAATAAATGGTTTTTTTTTGGTTTTGTTTTTTTCCTGTAAGCCCTAGAATAAATGTTTAAGTCTAGGAGGTACCAACAAGGTACACCCCAAGTTGTAAAATTAACCAAGTTCATAAGGTACCAAGAAGGTACAGGGCTTTGGCTTGAACTAAATTCCAAGTCTGAGAGGTACCATCAAGGTACAGTTCAATTTGATGAAAATTAAGCTAAGTTGATAAGGCACCATGGAGGTACTGGTACAGACTGATCAGGTATATACCTTCTCAAGGCACACCTACCGAACCTCAAGAGGTACTGTTGAGGTATATACCTATTGAAGGTCCAATAAGTCATCTCGGTTATAAGGTATCGTTAAGGTACACTCTAAAGTTAAGGTACAATTAAGGCACATCTAAGGTACCAGACAGGTATATACCTCTTAAAGGTATATACCTTGCTACTGTGGGGGAGAGCCACATGACTTCACAGTATAGTCTTCTGGTTAACTTATTCTAAAGCACATACCAAAAATCTAACGATTCGTGATATGTGTTGTATCTCAGGTACGCTTTTATTGTGCCTGTTCATGTGGCAACTTGGATGACATGATCACACGGCCCCTAGCGGTATTAGATACAAATCTAGAGAGCTATGATGGAAATGCTCTAACAACTCGTGTGTTGGTCAACTGGTGAGCTGTGTATCTGAGACAACTCGTACACTGGGGATTGGTGAGCTGTATCGTCGTCTGATGAAAATGACGGCATTTAACACAAAAGACTAGTCTGTAAGGCCCGATGTTGACCAGCATCAACTTTCCACAATGCCAACATATATCAAAGACCAAAAGGTCTGTACAGGGGGCGGACCCGCCCCTGTACATTGCATACACGTTACATACACATTACACACGTTACATTACATACATGTTATATACATTACATACACATTACAACGTTACATACAAGAAAAACGTTCCAGTCACACGCAGACGCACACTGCTGATATCATTGTTACTTCCACCGGAACACAACCAGGAGAGGTACGTAAAACTGGCAATCACATCACCCTCAGTTGGTGTGGAAGGCAAACAGGCGAGATACCGCGTCAAATTGCGAATTCCAGTCAAATACAAGTCGACAGAAACATTAGTTGAAACTTCTCCAAATCTTCATGTTATTGATCCAACGGAAACACGTTACGGGATGAAAACAGACCTCTGGCATTACCAAGGAATCTGTGGAAACTGTGGAACACCAACGCGAACCTCACGACCGGGGATTATGAAGGACACCATTCATCTTCTGCCAATTTCAGTCAGTCAGGGAGGAGAGAAAACAGCGCTACAAGTTACTCTTATAAGAAGGCTGCAGATGTCCTCATCTTGGGAAATTCAAACGTATGTGTGATAGACGGAGAAAAAGTCAACACAAGACGACCCACAGAAATAGCTGAACTGAGAAATAAAACCAAAAGAAACAACGAAACCATCCCAACTCAAGATCATATCTGAAGACAATTTTCCCGGAATTCTTATCACGAGCAGATCTTTGATACCAGAATGTGATCCAAGTAGAATCTGTCAAGGCTACAACTGTACCTACATATCTAATAGTCATATTATTGAAGACAGCTTTTTGGATAACAAGCATCTAAATAAGAGGAATACTACACGCTTAAAACTAAAGTGCTGAAACTTACTCGTAAAATGTTGAAATAACGCTTTAAGTGTGTCCACAGGGACAACACTTAAAGAGCAGTTCCTGTGGACACACTTAAAGGGTTATTTCAACACTTTAGGAGTAAGTTTCAACACTTTAGTTTTAAGCGTGTATAGCGAACATAAAACCACAACTAGATGACAGAGTTTCTCCTGACTACATGTATAAGAGCATAGTCGAATAGCGCAGATTAATACCCGAAGACCTGCCATCATTACACCCGCAGCACAATATTTTCAATACAGACCGCCAATGATCAGCCCGTTGTGTGACTTAACAGAGACGCCATTTACATAAAATGATATGAATTTACATATCACATTTATTGGTCCACCACAGGGCTTGTGATACAAAACTCTGCAACGTTAAAAAAAGACTTTCGAAGTAGCAAAAGTGGTTGCAACTGGTGTTTAGTACAAATTGCCATCACATATGTATTTCAAACTGACACATCGCGTGTGTCAAACTTCCTGAATAGAGTTCCAACTCTTTTGTGGTATATCAAGCTGTCGCTTGTGTTGTTTTAAAAAGTACTGCTGTTGGCCATGTAATCCTCAGCATTGAATATTGAACTACTTTTAAAGGATTTAAGTACGACATATATAACTTTTATCTACAAGTTTCGGTAGTTCGAAATCATACTTGAGCAGTTCAGCTGTCATAGTGGCTGCTCCACACATATTACGAAGAATAGTCGTGCGATATGTCGTCAGCAACAATTGTCGATTTTCAACAGAAAACCGCTTCTGGATGTTATTCTGAAGATGACTATCTTTCATGATATTGTAGCCCTTCCATATTTAAGATACTTTTGAAACAATTCTTCAAATAAGCATTCCATTATAGGGATAGAAAACTCTTGAAAAAAAGTATATTGCAAATGAAAGAATAGATCCATCACTGTCCAATTATTTTTTCCGATTTTTTTTTAACCGAATAAAACGCATTCAACGTATGTGCTTGTATGGTGGTCTGTTACGACCATTCCCTTCTCCTATTCTCCCGATTATTGCCGATACCTTCAAAACAGTTATCGTTATGTTGGCTCAATAGGGATAGTTGACATTTCGAAGGTTTAGCATGGCCATTATTGCTTATTTAACGGTTAAGCAACAATATACATAGATCATATAACTGGACCTAGATCATGCAACTGGAGCAAAAATATTTGTCTATCATTTCACCAAGATGTGTCTTCACATAATTTCTTTAGGAAGCTGATGGTGTGCAATGAGGCCTTCAACTACTATCTGACCACAGGTGCATGTAGCAAAAATGCCAATTATACACTTGAGAGTGCCCGTTACGTTATCGTTGAATTAGCAGAGTTGGTTACTCTCAGCCATATTACAGTGTGCATAGCAGTATATTTGACCGAAGAAATTTTAAAAAGAATAATGAGGAATGGCACTTACGGGCCACCATCCAAAGTTTATCGGCTTTTTGCTCGGTTGGGAAAATTCGGAAAAATAAGTAATAAAATACTTCCGGACATTGATCGAACTATTCTTTTATTTACAACATACTTTTTTCAATGGGTTATTATCCCTTTAATACGACCCATGGAGCTACCTCGCACTGGTTATTGTAATCTTATTATGATTGCTATAAATATATTGTATCGTTGCAACGGTATAAATACTCAAACAAGTGAAAAACGATGACACGTCGTCACAATAGGAAATGGCGCGAATACGACATAGTGGTATAGAGACACTCTTTCAAAGATGTGTCAAAACAGATCGAACATGCACACAAGATCACTTCTATGTCACTTGTTTACCATAATAAAAGATATTGAGTAGTAGATTTTCTTCGACTCTAGAATGTCGAGTCTGTATGAATTTCTATGAATAGTTCACCGACCAATTTGTCAATCTGTTTGTAAAATTAGGGGTGAGATAAGGGGCGAAGGGATGGGAGGCCTGGAATTCTTTGAAATGTGAGACTATCAGCTTAATTCATCGATGAGATTTTTGTAGTAAAATGGTGTTTACCTAATATGATACTCTGCTTCATGGTTTCTTTCCCTGATCAGTGGGTTGTTTTTTCAGTGGTGTACCAATTACCTTTATTAGATACAAGTATTGCTTTGAAGAAAACCAGACTCTCTCTATATCACTGGAATCTTTCATTTCCTTCTGCTTTACGAGTAGCAAGATACATTAATGGTATTCCATATTTTGATTTTCATCAGATAAGGCCTCGCGAATATGACAATTACGTCCGAGGTCCCACCTGCAGAAAAGTCGCAATGTAAGGATATATTTGTGGAATCTGGCAATCAAATGTAAGTGGTTCGATGCTTCCGGTCGGAATAATGGATTTAATCGCGATTAGTCTTTATTCAGCGTTAATAATAAGTACCAACAGAGTCGTCGCAACAGGAAGTGGCGCGACTACGACATGTTGGTATAGAGACACTCTTTCAAAGATACCTGTGTCAAAATAGATGCGAACATGTACATAGGGTCACTTCTATTTCAATTGTTTACGATAATAACATATATTGTGTACTCTGGTAATTGCAGTCATCTTCATGGATAAACAGTAGAAATATAATTATATTGTGTACTCTGATGTTCTTCGACTGTGAATCTGTTCATGCATGGTAATACCGTTATACGTAACAATGGCGGCCGTTACATAGTAACACGATGAAGATATATATCGCCCTCTTTTGGGTATGACATCAGGATTCTAGAATGTCGAGTCGTATGAATTTCTATGAATGGTTCACCGACCAATTTGCCAATCTGTTTGTAAAAATAGGGGTGAGGTAAGTTGCGAAGGGATGGGAGGTCTGGAATTCTTTCAAATGTCTGACTATCAGCTGAATTCATCGACGAGATTCACTTCTTTCTTGTAACATAGTGTTTACCTAATATGATACTCTGCTGCTTGGTTTCTTTCCTCGGCCATGGGTTGCTTGATCAGTCGTGTACCAATAACGCTTCAATTACCGGTATTCGATATACGTATTGCTTTGAAGGCAACCATGCAGACTCTCTCTATATCAATGGAATCTTTCATTTCCTTTATGCTTTACGAGTAGCAAGATACATTAATGATATTAATGATAGTTAGATGACATTTTGATTTTCATCAGACAAGGTCCAGCGATTATGATATTTAGGCCTGAACGCTCGACCTGCAGAAAAGTCGAATTGTAAGGACCATTTGTGGATTCTGGCAATCAAAGGTAAATGGTTCCTTGCTTCCGGTCGGAATAATGGATTTATTCGCCATTATTCATTACACAGTGTTAATAAGAAGTACCAGTCTTTTTTCACTGAGAAAGGACTATCTGAATATTTTAGTTTTACATAGCTTAAGAGTTATCCTCGAGTATTGTCCTACCATAAAGCCCAAGTCCCACTTAGGCGAACTCATTTACGAAGCTTGACGATTTAAGATCGTAAGTATTGGTAAGATACTCGCAAGCTATTCGTAAAGACATTCGCCATGATTCGTAAGCCATCGCTTCAATTCGTAAGAAAATCGTCGCCTCGATTTTATCGCCGCGCCAATTTCAAAATGTTCAAAAAATTCGCCAAGCAATGCGATTTTGCCTTAAGTCTCAAATATTCGTAATTTTATCGTAAATAATCGTAAGTCGTCGTAACTACGTTGTAATGCATCGTAATTAAGTCGTAATTTAATCGCCTTATTGGTAACAGTTCCGTTAATAATCGTCAAGTGAAAAATAAATACGAATAGTTACGATAACTTACGACAGGAAACGATGGTATACGAAGTAATCGTAAAGATTTGATCCAAACTCTCATAACAACGTTGTAAAAACGTCGTAAAACCTTCGTACGTATTCGCAAGACATCGTGAAATAATGGCAAGTAGTCGTATGACCCTCGTAAATGTTCGCAAACACATCGCACACATTCGCAACTGTATCGCACTGAATCGCCTAAATTTGGATGCGAATATCGCTAACTGTCGTAAAAGTATCATATTTCTTTGTAACTGCATCGCAAACAGTCGTAATTATTCGTAAACATGTCGTATCTGTTGTAAAGCGATTTATTACGAAACATTACGACCAATACATCGCAAAGTTTCGTAAACAACTTCGCTTAAGTGGGACTTGGGCTTAATATCTAATTTATTTCTCGGAAAATACTCAGTTTGGACACCTAACATTTGGTATGTTTGTTCCATGGTTCAGTCAAGAAATTGTCTCAAGTTTTGAAATTAGCACTTATTTTGCTTATTCATATTAAACTTCAAAATACATGATGTGTACTTGTCGCAGGATAGGTACCAGTTCAGTGATAAATACAGAGGCCATTGCGACTTACTCGGCTTTCTCGCATGCCTAATCAGTGTTTTAAATGCTCAAAAATTTGACTCTTAAATAATCTCATCTGGACAAAGATTGAATCGTGAACTACTTGTTGGACACTTATTTTTCTTATTCATATTAAACTTCAAAATACATGATATTTACTTCTCGCAGGATAGGCAAGAGTGTAGTGATAAATGCAGAGGCCATTGCGACTTACTCGGCTTTCTCACACGCCTAATCATTTTTTTAAATGTTAAAAAATTAAATAAATCTCATCTGGACAAAGATTGAATCGTGAACTACTTTTAACACTCCGTCAGATATCACTGGTTATATACAGCTACACTGATATTCGAGAAATAAAACAGTACATGGCGTCCGTTAGCTAACTACTGCGTTGTTCCACTTCAAACATATAGCTCTGTGGTGAAATTCTAATTGCAGCGGTAGCTAATTATATGTGACGTACTCTATAGATTGAGAAAGTACCAAAGGGAAATATCTCTTACCAATTCGAAACATAGAGAAACCAAGATATACACACATGTCAGAGAAACCATGCCAGGCAATTGCCATCCCACATGGTATTCCATCTGTTCCTTTGTTAACGATGAATCTCAGATCAATGAGACATGTACAGCAGAAGAGTAGCTTTACTCGTGTATCTGATATATGGAACAAGGATAGTAGTAGGGAGACCGCACAGAAGGGCCAATTGACCTCAAAAATTTGCATATGACCTCTGTGACGTCACAGCGACAGCCAATCAGAAGCGCGTATTTTGAGATGTGGGTGTGGCTATGTGTGTGCGCATGCGTGAGTTTTGGCGGGAAAGTTTTATGTTAATGAGGTCATTGGGTGCATTGGGACTATTCAAGATGGCGGCTTGTTTTTTCTAGGTTAGGGGTGGTCGGTTTCAAGATGGCGGCCGATTGCACTTGTTTGACCTTTCATTTGCATATTTTCAAGATGGCGGCTTGTTTTTTCTAGGTTAGGGGTGGTCGGATTCAAGATGGCGGCCTGTTTTTGTAGGTCAAGTACACTTGCACTTGTTTCGCGCCTCATTTGCCTATTTTCAAGATGGCGGCCTGTTTTTTCTAGGTTAGGGGTGGTCGGATTCAAGATGGCGGCCTGTTTTTTTTTGTAGGTCAAGAAAACTTGTTTGGACTTGTTTGCCCCTTCATTTGCCTATTTTCAAGATGGCGGCCTGTTTTTTCTAGGTTAGGGGTGGTCGGATTCAAGATGGCGGCCTGTTTTTGTAGGTCAAGGTCACTTGCACTTGTTTCGCGCCTCATTTGCCTATTTTCAAGATGGCGGCCTGTTTTTTCTAGGTTAGGGGTGGTCGGATTCAAGATGGCGGCCTGTTTTTTTGTAGGTCAAGAAAACTTGTTTGGACTTGTTTGCCCCTTCATTTGCCTATTTTCAAGATGGCGGCCTGTTTTTTCTAGGTTAGGGGTGGTCGGATTCAAGATGGCGGCCTGTTTTTGTAGGTCAAGGTCACTTGCACTTGTTTCGCGCCTCATTTGCCTATTTTCAAGATGGCGGCCTGTTTTTTCTAGGTTAGCGGTGGTCGGATTCAAGATGGCGGCCTGTTTTTTGTAGGTCAAGGTCAATTGCACTTGTTTCGCTCGTCCTCATTTGCATATTTTCAAGATGGCGGCTTGTTTTTTCTAGGTTAGGGGTGGTCGGATTCAAGATGGCGGTCAATTGCACTTGTTTGACATGGGATGAGACTTATACAATTTTCGGAACTTTTTTCCTTTTTTAATAGTCAAATAGCTCCAAAAACGTCTATTTCCATTCTTGCGCATGCGCAGAATGGTGATAGTTCAACCCACACCAGTCCATCAGATGGCCCTTCATCTCACCTTCACATTGATACCTCACTCGGCTCCATCGGACCACTAGGGGCGCCCCTAACATCAAAAAGGTTATTTTGCAGTTCGATAGCAAAACCTGGTGTGCGAGGATTATTTTTATTTTGCAGGTAGTGGGTCGAGTGAGGTGTCAAATTGAAGCTGACGTGAAATGTTTCAGATTGATACCTCACTCGACTCCATTGGGCCACTAGGGGCGCCTCTAACTCCAAAAAAAGGTGTTTGAAGATTACGCATGCGCAGAATGCTGATAGTTCAACCCACACCCAGTCTATCAGATGCGCCTTCACGTTACCTTCAATTTGATACCTCATTCGACCCGATTGCACCATTAGGGACGCCTCTAACCTCAAACAGGCTATTTTTGAACATTGATATTTTTCATATTATCTTTGCGCATGCGCAGAATTACCCTAATTCAAGCCCACACCCAGTCTATCAGATGCTCCTTCACGTTACCTTCAATTTAATACCTCACTCGACCCGATTGGACCACTAGGGACGCCTCTAACGCCAAAAAGGTTATTTTGCACATCGATATCAACATCTCGTGTACGAAGTTTGATTTTTTTTTTTTTTTTTTTTTTTATTTTGGCGGTAGTGGATCGAGTGAGGTATCCAATTGAAGCTGACGTGAAATGCTTCACAATGATACCGGACTCGACCCGATTGGTCCACTAGGGGCACCTCTAAAGGTATTTTGAAGATTGATGTTGATTGATGTTGATATTGATGTTTGGCGTTAGGGCAGCCCCTAGTAGTCCAATCGGGTCGAGTGAGGTATCAATGTGAAGCATTTCACGTCAGCTTCAATATGATACCTCACTCGACCCGCTACCTCAAAAAAATTTTTTTGACTTTGTGTACGAAATTTTTTTTTGAAAATTTTTTGAAAATTTTTTTATTTTTTTTTTTTTGGGGAAAAAAAGCATGATTGGAGCTAATGTTAAGTTGGTGTGCTAATGAAAGAAGTTTCTCTTTCGGAAAGATGGATTGGCCCTGAAAAGGGCCTTTGATAGTGTGATACGACACACTTTAAGCGCGGAATATTCGCCTCACTCCTCCTACATGTTTTCGACAAATGGGACATCTTATCTTGAAATGTACCTCTCCGGCGTCAACGCATCGGCATTGGGCTCCTTCACATGTGAGTTGGATCCAGCAATCCTTGCACATACACAGATGTCCACAGGGTAGAACCGCGTATAAGCTTTCTTCATTCGAGCAGATGCTACATTGTTTGATTTTTTCTTCATGATGTCGTAGTTTCTTTTGTCTGGTAATTTCCTCTTCCAAGCCCGCCCTTGTGGTTTCCATTCCCAACATCGCTCCCCTCATGTCGATAATTTGTTCGTTGAGGCGTGATATTTCATCTGTGTGTCGGCATCGTGCTCTTGTTTCAGTGTCTGCAGTCGAAGTGGTGGTTGATGGAGGTCTAGTAGTTAACCATACACTGGCTAGTTCTCTATCACGGGTGTCGTCCTGGTTATCTTCTTGTTGTATGTCCTCCTCCATTCTGTTGTTGTTGTCTTGTTCACTTTCCCCGAGTTCTTCTTCTGTACTTATTAACCTCGTTACATCTTCAAGAACGCGTTGAAAACTGGAGACAATAGTCAGTCCGCCATCTTCTTCCCGGGTAATTATCTCGCTATGTTCTTCTTCTGTACCCCTATTCCTTGGATCTCTAGGTTGATGGGTAAATAAGGCTCGTCGTCTTAAACTCATGATGTGTAGTTGTTAATAAATGTGTGAACATACACGTTATTTATACTCGGCTGTGTGTGTGTGTGTGTTTCAAGATGGTGGCTTGTTTTTTGTATGTTAGGGTAGTCGGTTTTCAAGATGGTGGTCAAGGTCAATTTCACTTTCCCGATCCCCTAGCAATCCACTTTCCCGATCCCCAGCCTTCATTTGCATATTTTCAAGATGTCGGCCTGTTTTTTGTAGGTTAGGGTAGTCGGTTTTCAAGATGGCGGCCTGTTATTTCCCTGAAAATATGCAAATGAGGTCTTTGGATTTTTGCCAAAATGGTGGCTTGTTGGTAGCAGGTGTGTTTCAAAATGGCGGCGGGTGTGAGTGAGTGCAAAATCGGACGGCGTGAGTGCACGATAGATTGATCTACTGTATAGAGAGCTGTGTCACCATACATAGCCCAAGCATTAAAATTACCTATTATTTTTTCGATAAATCTTTATAATTTTTAGGGCACTATGATAACACTAACCCATAGTTTACACGTAATTTTTTTAATCAGGAAAATCAATTTATTTTCCATTGTACCTGGGTTTTTCATACTAACTTACACGAACCTTACGGGTTTCAAAATGACTAAAATTAATAAATAATCACCTATTGTAACGTTAGACTGTTAAAAAAATTTACTACTATACACTCAATTGCCGCAGTTCAACTTGTAATAAAAATATGGGTGTGTTCACAATTATTATAAAATGACAAGCTGTTTAAAATTTGAAAACAAACACAGATATTTTGTCGTAAAAAAATCTAGCCTATAGTTAGAGTGTTGTCGCTCACGTCCGCGTCTTTTACACTATAAATAGCGCTCAGAATTTTTTAATTATTCACACTTGAGGACCCAGTCATGGAGCCACTACTCTGTACTGAAATCATGAGTATTGATACAGCAGACTTGTTCCCAAATGATGAGAATCAACTCCTGCCGGGTATAATTAATTTGGAAGAAGACGAACCGTGGATAGCGGAAATCATGAAGGAAATATTTCTACCTTCACCACCCCGGAATAATCCTGTAACTATTACTACAGATCCTGCAGCAACAACGAGTCACGACCTTGCAGCTCCATCTGATGTTAATCCAGCTGAAAAAATGGACGAGATTGATAGCCTGCTAGCAACGCTGTTGAAACAGAACGACGACAACAACACGGTACAAGAGGTTTCACCAGAGAAAAAAAAAGATTCAAGAAACACAGAAGAAGACCAAGATTTGAAGAGGGTAGACGATGCAAGACAAAACACAACTAGACTACAACAGCGGAAACAAAGAAAGGCTACAACACCCAACCGAATAACAGGGGCGAAGATACAGAAAATAGTGCCCAAAAAAAAAAAATGCACTACCACGACGCCGCAAATTATGTCTGGGCCATTACAACTTCAACATTAGGATGCTACACCGAACGAAAAAGCGCATTATATATTCACTGTGTGGAGTGCGCGAATCCGTTTGCAAAGTATGCGGTAGGACCATGTGGACACCAAGCACTTTGTGAAATTTGCATTCACCGTCGAGCCGGGATATCCACCTGTATACCGTTCTACAACACACCTGTACAGTGTCAATTACTATATGTAACCTGTCCTGTCTGTGATGCTAGGATATCGGCCCAATCAACGGAGTAAATGGCTATATTTACTACAGATTCCAAAGGTTTTTTTAAAAACCACCCATGTTTTCCGAAAGGGAACTTCTAACTATGCACAAAAAATTAAACACGAGAAATCACAGCCCTGTGTTCGTTGAAAATAAATTCCCCACGCTTATGAAAATAAATTTTCCTACCCCTTATACCGGGGTTTAAAAGTTTTATAAAGGCCATTATACCCTTGGCCTGTAATATTAAATTAATGACATAACCCCCACGCTTATCAAAATAAATTTTCCTACCCCTTATACCGGGGTTTTTAAAACAATTTTTAAAGGCCCTTATCCCTGGGCCTATGTAATAGTAAATTAATGAGGGGATAGAGAAAAAACAAAATAAATCCTCTGTGAATATATATATAAAGAGATTCGTTCTGACAAGAACGGTTGGATAATAGGCCAGGGGTTGTATTTTTTTTTGGGTGAATGCAGTTTGCTAAGAAAAGAGGGAAAAATGTGGGACATTCTGTGCTTATATAATTGATGTGCTCAAGTTAGAAAAAGCATCCTCTTTCGAAGGAATTTTTTTTTTTTTTTATATTTTATTTTTTGTCCTGACAAGGACAGTTTATTATTTTTATGTCTTTTTATTGACAATGGGAGTAGTTTACTTCCCTAGAAGGTGTCACTGGGTCCATCGGTATGCTGGTTGTTATAGAATTGCCGCATCCTGGCCACATCTTCCGCAGGCGTCGTGTCCGCAAATATGGGGGTCCCGTCTAAAAAATTCGCCGGGGCGATGGTCATGGTGGCTGGGGTAGGGTCTGGAAATTCGGTGTTATGTAGATCTAGTAGCGGGAAGGGGGCCGGTGGCGATGCCGAAAAGGGCTGCTGGACCTGGAATGGCCGCACCACTAGTTGCGGAGGCGGGGTGGTAGATCTTGCTTGATTCATCACTCGCGACAATAGGTGAAACCACCCCGCTTCATCTACTATCGTCCGGGCCGCATTCAACAACTCTCGCACGTTCTGGGCCGTGGTAGGTTGATCGGCAAGTACTTGGCCCAATAGCATGGCCTGCCAACCTTGAAATTCTCGTTTCCAGAATTTTTTCACTTCCTTCATCATTTGTCGCTGTTTATAGCGGGACAAATACGGGATATTCTCCTCGTCCCCCTCCACCTCTATCCAGCGATTCGCCCTTCGGCGGTCTCTTCTTAGCTGTCTGGTGCCCATCTTTTTTTTCTCTCGTCTTTGTCTCAGTGAAAAAATTTTTGTAGTAGCCGACTGCCAGCGGGGCGCGTATTTATGCACATCGCGCGGACGTAGGCGATAGCAATCCAAATGGCAGACAGAATAAATCTCTCTAAACTCTGGGTGTGTTTCTTAGGAATTTATAAACGATTGTTAGTGTACAATAACTGTCAGGTCCCCGTAGAATTTTTAGTTCTAATTTAGCTCACATAAATCAAGGGCTCCTATTAAAAATTTCAAACGTCTAGCTCTGGTCTACGTCATGAATTTTAATTTTTTACTGGGTTCTCGAGCCGATACGAAAATACAGAAAACCCGAGCCATTAAACATAAATTCATATTCTGCATTAAAAATAGCACCAGTCTATCCCTGATTACACGATACGCGTGCCCTGAAAATTCCAGTTCGTTTCGATCATGAGAATTGTAGAAAAATGATCAAAACAGACCCTTGGATTACGCTGCGAAAATACAAGCTAGGCGCCAAACCCCATCAAGGTTAGAATGCAAGAGCACTATAGTAAAAAATAGAGAGCCAATGAAATCAGCCTACAGACCAAGTACGTGTCTTTGGTCTAGGTTTGGAGCGGGCATTTCATTGAGGTACGTGTGTATACTGCTTTTCAATGTCAGATGTTTTCATGATGTCAGCTAAATGGTGGTTGAAAATGCTCAAGCTCTTGCCAGGCGGTCGATAAAATATACCAATAATGTATTTGGTATTATCAAAATCAATTTCGAGAAACAGTGATTCAAATTCGCCATTGTCATCACAGGATGACAGGTCGTCGCGAACTTTGCAAGATTGAATGGTATCCTTAACATATAGAATGAGACCGCCACCCTTTCTTTTAGTTCGTGAGGAAGGGAAAGGTTTATATCCAGGTATATCGAATAGACGTTCAAACACAGGATCCAGCCAGCTTTCAGAAAATCCCAGGATAGAAAATTGGTGATTCAGATTCTGAATGAATCCAGTAATTTCAGAAAAATGTTTTCTTAGACTCCTAGCATTTAGGTGTAAACACGATAAAGACCCACTGTTATTTGCGTTGTTTACTTCTGGCTCTTCTGCAAAAGATGTTTCCGTAAAATAGTTGGACTGATGGGAGTTAATATTCTGCCAGTGAGAAATTTCATATTCATTGTCATCTGTATGCGTTTTACAATGATCTAAATCATTTAATTCGATTGGATTGAAACATTTGTTGCTTAGAAATGAAAGGTCTATTTCGGAATGAGTGACGGAGTTTAATTCAAATTCTACCGGGAGAATGTTTTCATTGGAGAACGGTGGGAGCCATGTTGGGCCAGGGAATGGAAAATCTTCATTACATTCACAGTCATCCATTGGGGATTTTTAGGTTTAAATTAATGAATAAATCCAGTTTCAAAATGCAAGATAAGGTAATAAAATACACCCATTTCTCAAAGATAGACATATATACAAAACAAAGACGCAGAAGAAAAACACCTATATACAGATACAATAAGAACATTACAATAACTCGAAACCTCCGTGGCATTTGAACGGAGGGCTCCCGGTTAGAAAACAAAAACATAGGTTAATTGTTTGTACTTTGTTTAGGTAGTTGTATGCAAGTGAATAGTCAGAGCGGCGTGGTGTTAAATACACACCTTAGCAATTGACACAATAAATGATTTGCAGGAAATCTGATATACAAAGGAAAAAATCACAAAAAAAAGGTTTTGATGACGCCTGCGAAGCAAACACCGGCAAGCGGCATTTAACAAATTTACATATTAATTAGAGTCCTAGAGTAGAATGGGCTGACCATAACATCGTTTGTCAAGCCAGAATATAAAGTACACACATCTGATGGGTTTACTCAGCTACATTACAATGCTATACATTTTAACTTAGCACATGAAAGCACAGATGGCCTACATTTCCTTTTAATTTTTATTAGCAAACTACATAAAAAAAACAATGCCTGTCCACTATCAACCGTTCTTGTGAGAACGAATATCTTTATTTATCACATTTCAGAGTAAATTGTAGGGTTTTGATAGGTTAATTACCATAGTGCATTAGACCGTATTCGTTATCCACCGTTGGTATACCAATTCAGAATTCTCGTATACCAATGCTGTGAAGAACGCGCGTGCCCATATACCAACGCAGTCAAGGACTCGCGTGCAACACCTGCAGGCAAAGCCTGTTTCAGGCGAATTTGTCTGCGCGAGTTTGTATGGGCGAGTTCCGCTACTGGAACAAGTTGTGCGAGGCAAATTGTGTATTTGCGGATGAAGATAAGAAATAAATTATCATCCAAAGCTTTATATGCCACATAAACAGGAACGTCAGAATGTCAGCTAAGTATTTCATCCAGTTTATTGTTCATCGCGGAACAGATCGAAAAGAGATCGAAGCTGCCTGTCCGACTCACGATGTCTTACGTTGTCGTTGTTCAACGTTGAGTTATGCCTGTTTTTCTTTTGAGTTGGTGATATATGTTAAACCAACCAGAAAAATAGCTCTTCAATGTGATAAATTCGTTATACCAGTGTCTTGCGTTGATATACAGGCTGATATTTCGTCTCGAAGATAAATCTCGACGAAATAAGCCTGTATACCAACGCAAGACATTTATTTATAATATATATATACACAGGATTTAATATTACATAGTCCCAGGGATAAGGGACTTTAAAAATTGTTTTAAAAACCCCGGTATAAGGGGTAGGAAAATTTATTTTGATAAGCGTGGGGGTTATGTCATTAATTTAATATTACAGGCCAAGGGTATAATGGCCTTTATAAAACTTTTAAACCCCGGTATAAGGGGTAGGAAAATTTATTTTCATAAGCGTGGGGAATTTATTTTCAACGAACACAGGGCTGTGATTTCTCGTGTTTAATTTTTTGTGCATAGTTAGAAGTTCCCTTTCGGAAAACATGGGTGGTTTTTAAAAAAACCTTTGGAATCTGTAGTAAATATAGCCATTTACTCCGTTGATTGGGCCGATATCCTAGCATC
The DNA here is from genome assembly GCA_036873755.1 of Hanleya hanleyi. Lineage (NCBI taxonomy): Eukaryota > Metazoa > Mollusca > Polyplacophora > Lepidopleurida > Hanleyidae > Hanleya > Hanleya hanleyi. The sequence continues at coordinate 14,912 of JAVTVY010006754.1, read as the reverse complement.
ACAGACAGGACAGGTTACATATAGTAATTGACACTGTACAGGTGTGTTGTAGAACGGTATACAGGTGGATATCCCGGCTCGACGGTGAATGCAAATTTCACAAAGTGCTTGGTGTCCACATGGTCCTACCGCATACTTTGCAAACGGATTCGCGCACTCCACACAGTGAATATATAATGCGCTTTTTCGTTCGGTGTAGCATCCTAATGTTGAAGTTGTAATGGCCCAGACATAATTTGCGGCGTCGTGGTAGTGCATTTTTTTTTTTTGGGCACTATTTTCTGTATCTTCGCCCCTGTTATTCGGTTGGGTGTTGTAGCCTTTCTTTGTTTCCGCTGTTGTAGTCTAGTTGTGTTTTGTCTTGCATCGTCTACCCTCTTCAAATCTTGGTCTTCTTCTGTGTTTCTTGAATCTTTTTTTTTCTCTGGTGAAACCTCTTGTACCGTGTTGTTGTCGTCGTTCTGTTTCAACAGCGTTGCTAGCAGGCTATCAATCTCGTCCATTTTTTCAGCTGGATTAACATCAGATGGAGCTGCAAGGTCGTGACTCGTTGTTGCTGCAGGATCTGTAGTAATAGTTACAGGATTATTCCGGGGTGGTGAAGGTAGAAATATTTCCTTCATGATTTCCGCTATCCACGGTTCGTCTTCTTCCAAATTAATTATACCCGGCAGGAGTTGATTCTCATCATTTGGGAACAAGTCTGCTGTATCAATACTCATGATTTCAGTACAGAGTAGTGGCTCCATGACTGGGTCCTCAAGTGTGAATAATTAAAAAATTCTGAGCGCTATTTATAGTGTAAAAGACGCGGACGTGAGCGACAACACTCTAACTATAGGCTAGATTTTTTTACGACAAAATATCTGTGTTTGTTTTCAAATTTTAAACAGCTTGTCATTTTATAATAATTGTGAACACACCCATATTTTTATTACAAGTTGAACTGCGGCAATTGAGTGTATAGTAGTAAATTTTTTTAACAGTCTAACGTTACAATAGGTGATTATTTATTAATTTTAGTCATTTTGAAACCCGTAAGGTTCGTGTAAGTTAGTATGAAAAACCCAGGTACAATGGAAAATAAATTGATTTTCCTGATTAAAAAAATTACGTGTAAACTATGGGTTAGTGTTATCATAGTGCCCTAAAAATTATAAAGATTTATCGAAAAAATAATAGGTAATTTTAATGCTTGGGCTATGTATGGTGACACAGCTCTCTATACAGTAGATCAATCTATCGTGCACTCACGCCGTCCGATTTTGCACTCACTCACACCCGCCGCCATTTTGAAACACACCTGCTACCAACAAGCCACCATTTTGGCAAAAATCCAAAGACCTCATTTGCATATTTTCAGGGAAATAACAGGCCGCCATCTTGAAAACCGACTACCCTAACCTACAAAAAACAGACCGACATCTTGAAAATATGCAAATGAGGGCTGGGGATCGGGAAAGTGGATTGCTAGGGGATCGGGAAAGTGAAATTGACCTTGACCACCATCTTGAAAACCGACTACCCCTAACATACAAAAAACAAGCCACCATCTTGAAACACACACACACACACACAGCCGAGTATAAATAACGTGTATGTTCACACATTTTATTAACAACTACACATCATGAGTTTAAGACGACGAGCCTTATTTACCCATCAACCTAGAGATCCAAGGAATAGGGGTACAGAAGAAGAACATAGCGAGATAATTACCCGGGAAGAAGATGGCGGACTGACTATTGTCTCCAGTTTTCAACGCGTTCTTGAAGATGTAACGAGGTTAACAAGTACAGAAGAAGAACTCGGGGAAAGTGAACAAGACAACAACAACAGAATGGAGGAGGACATACAACAAGAAGATAACCAGGACGACACCCGTGATAGAGAACTAGCCAGTGTATGGTTAACTACTAGACCTCCATCAACCACCACTTCGACTGCAGACACTGAAACAAGAGCACGATGCCGACACACAGATGAAATATCACGCCTCAACGAACAAATTATCGACATGAGGGGAGCGATGTTGGGAATGGAAACCACAAGGGCGGGCTTGGAAGAGGAAATTGCCAGACAAAAGAAACTACGACATCATGAAGAAAAAATCAAACAATGTAGCATCTGCTCGAATGAAGAAAGCTTATACGCGGTTCTACCCTGTGGACATCTGTGTATGTGCAAGGATTGCTGGATCCAACTCACATGTGAAGGAGCCCAATGCCGATGCGTTGACGCCGGAGAGGTACATTTCAAGATAAGATGTCCCATTTGTCGAAAACATGTAGGAGGAGTGAGGCGAATATTCCGCGCTTAAAGTGTGTCGTATCACACTATCAAAGGCCCTTTTCAGGGCCAATCCATCTTTCCGAAAGAGAAACTTCTTTCATTAGCACACCAACTTAACATTAGCTCCAATCATGCTTTTTTTCCCCAAAAAAAAAAAAATAAAAAAATTTTCAAAAAATTTTCAAAAAAAAATTTCGTACACAAAGTCAAAAAATTTTTTTTGAGGTAGCGGGTCGAGTGAGGTATCATATTGAAGCTGACGTGAAATGCTTCACATTGATACCTCACTCGACCCGATTGGACTACTAGGGGCTGCCCTAACGCCAAACATCAATATCAACATCAATCAACATCAATCTTCAAAATACCTTTAGAGGTGCCCCTAGTGGACCAATCGGGTCGAGTCCGGTATCATTGTGAAGCATTTCACGTCAGCTTCAATTGGATACCTCACTCGATCCACTACCGCCAAAATAAAAAAAAAATCAAACTTCGTACACGAGATGTTGATATCGATGTGCAAAATAACCTTTTTGGCGTTAGAGGCGTCCCTAGTGGTCCAATCGGGTCGAGTGAGGTATTAAATTGAAGGTAACGTGATGGAGCATCTGATAGACTGGGTGTGGGCTTGAATTAGGGTAATTCTGCGCATGCGCAAAGATAATATGAAAAATATCAATGTTCAAAAATAACCTGTTTGAGGTTAGAGGCGTCCCTAATGGTGCAATCGGGTCGAATGAGGTATCAAATTGAAGGTAACGTGAAGGCGCATCTGATAGACTGGGTGTGGGTTGAACTATCAGCATTCTGCGCATGCGTAATCTTCAAACACCTTTTTTTGGAGTTAGAGGCGCCCCTAGTGGCCCAATGGAGTCGAGTGAGGTATCAATCTGAAACATTTCACGTCAGCTTCAATTTGACACCTCACTCGACCCACTACCTGCAAAATAAAAATAATCCTCGCACACCAGGTTTTGCTATCGAACTGCAAAATAACCTTTTTGATGTTAGGGGCGCCCCTAGTGGTCCGATGGAGCCGAGTGAGGTATCAATGTGAAGGTGAGATGAAGGGCCATCTGATGGACTGGTGTGGGTTGAACTATCACCATTCTGCGCATGCGCAAGAATGGAAATAGACGTTTTTGGAGCTATTTGACTATTAAAAAAGGAAAAAAAGTTCCGAAAATTGTATAAGTCTCATCCCATGTCAAACAAGTGCAATTGACCGCCATCTTGAATCCGACCACCCCTAACCTAGAAAAAACAAGCCGCCATCTTGAAAATATGCAAATGAGGACGAGCGAAACAAGTGCAATTGACCTTGACCTACAAAAAAACAGGCCGCCATCTTGAATCCGACCACCCCTAACCTAGAAAAAACAGGCCGCCATCTTGAAAATAGGCAAATGAGGCGCGAAACAAGTGCAAGTGACCTTGACCTACAAAAACAGGCCGCCATCTTGAATCCGACCACCCCTAACCTAGAAAAAACAGGCCGCCATCTTGAAAATAGGCAAATGAAGGGGCAAACAAGTCCAAACAAGTTTTCTTGACCTACAAAAAAAAACAGGCCGCCATCTTGAATCCGACCACCCCTAACCATTGCAAATGAGGACGAGCGAAACAAGTGCAATTGACCTTGACCTACAAAAAACAGGCCGCCATCTTGAATCCGACCACCCCTAACCTAGAAAAAACAGGCCGCCATCTTGAAAATATGCAAATGAGGCGCGAAACAAGTGCAAGTGACCTTGACCTACAAAAACAGGCCGCCATCTTGAATCCGACCACCCCTAACCTAGAAAAAACAGGCCGCCATCTTGAAAATAGGCAAATGAAGGGCAAACAAGTCCAAACAAGTTTCTTGACCTACAAAAAAACAGGCCGCCATCTTGAATCCGACCACCCCTAACCTAGAAAAAACAGGCCGCCATCTTGAAAATAGGCAAATGAGGCGCGAAACAAGTGCAAGTGACCTTGACCTACAAAAACAGGCCGCCATCTTGAATCCGACCACCCCTAACCTAGAAAAAACAGGCCGCCATCTTGAAAATAGGCAAATGAAGGGGCAAACAAGTCCAAACAAGTTTTCTTGACCTACAAAAAAACAGGCCGCCATCTTGAATCCGACCACCCCTAACCTAGAAAAAACAGGCCGCCATCTTGAAAATAGGCAAATGAGGCGCGAAACAAGTGCAAGTGTACTTGACCTACAAAAACAAGCCGCCATCTTGAATCCGACCACCCCTAACCTAGAAAAAACAAGCCGCCATCTTGAAAATATGCAAATGAAGGGTCAAACAAGTGCAATCGGCCGCCATCTTGAAACCGACCACCCCTAACCTGGAAAAAACAAGCCGCCATCTTGAATAGTCCCAATGCACCCAATGACCTCATTAACATAAAACTTTCCCGCCAAAACTCACGCATGCGCACACACATAGCCACACCCACATCTCAAAATACGCGCTTCTGATTGGCTGTCGCTGTGACGTCACAGAGGTCATATGCAAATTTTTGAGGTCAATTGGCCCTTCTGTGCGGTCTCCCTACTACTAAGGATAGTGTAAACCGGCATTCTGTACTAGGTTGTGTATGGTATATCTGACTGTAAAGCAGATATCTAGCTGTAGTCGGTAAGATGATAAGTTGGTTAGATGTTAACAGGCTTGGAGTTTTTTACCGACCATTTTCTATACCAGCGTGTATCTATCTATAGGTCGAGCGACAGTGTGCGTGTTTCACTGCCGAACTGAGGGTGGAATCGTTATCCTGGTATCAACATATTTACATGTAAATATTTGTGTTTGTGTGACGGATATAGCAGGCCCTGGTAGGTGATCAGATTGAGGTGCCCCTGCAAAGCCAGGTAAGATTCAACTCTTTCAAAAGCTACGGAAGTGGCACGATTATGTGTAATTACGTTACAACAACGAAAGCACTTAGCTTAGAAGCTGGTGCAAAACAATCCATGTTCTCGGTCACTTACTTCATAGCGAGACAGCGTTATATCGAGCTTTATCAGCGAATCGCCTATACTACGAAACAATCGTCATGAAATGATACCATGACATTGAATTTGAAAATGAGACGAGAGCCTAGAATTGATCTCATGACGAAACGTCGAAGAGCATAATATAAACGAGAGCATAAAGCAATATCCATCATAGTAGCTGGAGAGAGGGGATGTTTAACTCTCCCGAAAGCATAATTACAAGAATGGTGGTCAATTTCCTCAATCGGCAAGGCCTGCTGTCACTCTTCTACAGCCCCAACTTGAGATTTCCATTGACTATCAAAGGTAACCTTTTTCGTGTCCTCAAATCCATCACTGGCCAGCAGTCCTAATCCAAATGAATCTCTACGTTTTAGCATCATTTTGGAACCACTCTTGTTTTAAGTTGCTTAAATGCTACGAGAGATATGGAAACTAAAGGCTGGTCATTATGGTACAGTTCCTATGTGTTTGCAGACTTCTAAGTCTCGGTAAATTGTGGTCTCTCTTAATATGGTTCATGTTAAACTCTTCCTCTAAAACCCATAGCCGCCTTTCATGTTAAGCGAGTTGTCCTAATTTCATAGCGAAGCTATGGAGAACACTCAATGTTATTTTTTCACATCGATATCGTATGCACCTTCATAATTATGCTGACATCGATACCTAATTGATTTGCAACCTCCTATATGTCTTGATAACTAAATCCTCCTTTGATGTTGGTCTGTGTCATTCAGAAGCAATACCTTCCTCTAACAACAGATGGTTGGAAGAGGGCAATGCTCTATATATTTGTATATTTACTTTTTCGTCATTCGTCGTGATTTAGGACAAAGAACGAACGTCAGAATATTGGGAAATCTACAACTGGGCTGCACTCAGATAAAAAATGTTTTTTTTTCAACCAGGATGGTTTCACGAAACTCTCTCTGAAAAGGTTCAATGTTCATTTTGCCTTTCAACATGGGTATGATTACGTGGAGAACCCTTGTGGAGTTACAAATGGTTCGGCTGAGATACCAAGGCTACGTCTTAGAATCCTCTGTCCCTGTATTCTAGTCTGAATGTGAGCTGCCTAGGGGAACTTTCCTATGAAGACATATGTTTGTTTTTTAGTCACCAGACATCGTTAATTGTTCCCATCTCGTACATGTCTCATCAGTTTATTTTTTGTATATGGTCGGATTCTGCATGGGGAATATCCGATAGGAAATATGTCCTGTCCTATCCAATAAACTGGACAGGAGTTTTTTCATGACTGGCATCATTTACTTTCGTAGAGAGAAACATTGATAACGAAGAGGAACACTTGTTTTCTATGATATTCCTTGGTTTCACACCGGGAGATAAAATTGATCTAGTTTCATCGAAGCTCAGTTTCCAATTTTTGAATTGGTATTCAGGAAAAATAGTTATAGTTTGTGCATGAAATTATATCTGAATTATGCATGTTTTTCTTCCTGTGGGATCCCATGATACAATTTTATATACGGTAACCAAACTCTAATACCATAGTCACAAAGTCTTGTTGCGAGACAGCTTCTGACATGATTGCCATGTTACACTTCCTGTGGACAGATAATCACGAAAATGACGTTCGCCGGTGAAGTTCATAGATCAGATCACGTAATACGTTCTCTGGAAAAGGCAATGGGAGACCTGCACAGAATAGGCACAAGATGGGCCGAAAGTGCCAGTCCTGTTCAATTGATTGGTTAGAAGGGCCAGAAGGATAAACCAGATAAACCAGAAGTGAAACAACGGTCGTTGTACTGATGCCATACCGATAATGTTAAAGAGAATCAATAACGAATGATCATGATTGAGTTTATTTTAGGTAGGTAACCTACAATACCTTGTTAGAACGGAGCATTGATAAGAGTGAGAACAAGGTGTAATCAAAGAATTCGCCCTTGCGTAACGAATCTATGGCTTTGCTGCAGAGTAGGATATCTGCTTGAGTTGACCACTTATAAATGATACCAATTCACTTAATATCCAATTATTTCGATGGTAAAACACAGAACAGCACGGTATAGCAGTACAGCACACATATAAGAATTGGTGAATGGGTGATTTCCCGTGTGGTCGTCGAACCCTATCCCCCAGGACTGCACCAAATCACAATAAGCAGAAATGTAGGCGTTGTGGTCTTGGATTGAGTGATCACACCAATAGATTTATTGGTTACGTAAATAAGGGAATAAGCATGAATAACTCAGTTCATGAGTAGAGCGGAACTGAAATTCTGATTTGGGAAATGGACCTCCGTGGTAAGATCATTTGTGTTATCATTCACTATTAATCTCGCCAGCAACTCAACCAGTGAGTTACTCAGACCGGAAACGAAAAAAAGAGCAGCACATGTTTTTACAGTTTGAAAATTAGGGTTATCATTGTAACGCTTCCATATTCAATATAGTCAATATTACATTATTCATCGAACCATTTGAGGGCTATGTATTATTCATCTATCTCATCCTGGTGGGATAAAATCTGGTATTATTATAAGAAGACTGTTTGTACATGTCATAACTATATGTGAGCTGTTCATCAGTGTGGTTCAGAGACTGGGCCAGTTATGCAAAAAGAGGAAAGCCATAGATTGAATGTAAAGGAGATTCAAATGTAAAGTTTTGACAGATGAACAGAAGTGTACCTATCAATCCAAAGTGACACATTCTGAAAGAATCTGCCGGTTTTAGGTCCCTGGCTAATAATAAATGCGTCAAATCCGTCATTGAATGGGCAAATTGGAGTTACTTGAAAGATAGAAGCGGGCAACATTTTTCAATGATGCCAATCAAGATCAAGATGAATTGAAATTCTGCTCATCAAATCACAATTCAAGTACAAGGCCGAAAAAAATAGAATGTTATAATGAACATATTAATCTGCTAGGTGAGTATCTCAGTCACGCCTTGATTGCGTCTGTTCATATAAACACTGCGGAGATGTATTTCACATAGTAATGTATACGACCTCTCGCCCCGAGTTAAGCGGAATTAGATATAGACTACAATACACAGCGCCAAACACCTTCAACACTATGCTTATAGTTTGCAATCAACAGATGATATATATCATCGAATTTAAGAAACTTGGAATGCAGGCTTTTGAATTTATAACCTTGATTTACAATTATTTGTAGCAATGCCTTGTGACGTTAATTGAAATCATCAAGGTTTTAACAAGCTCTAGCATATGCTACAAGGTGAGATATGTATACTCCATATGCAGGGATATTACTATCCATGAAAGGGTTATTTACAAAAAGAAATGAACTGAAGGATAAAAATCCGGAACGGACTGGTCAGATTTTATTGAAATAAACTTTTATTTTGTCTCGAAACAAACACATTGCTCGTAGTTTCGGTCAGCGTGCCGATCAGGGTTGATTAATAAAATTAATTGATTGACAGTTGATGACATAATTTTACTGAAACCCAAAATGAATAATTTCAAAGAGTGCGTTCTCGAATACACGCATTTTATGGGCCTATAGGTTCTTCGACATAACGAATACCTCATGTCGGGAGATAACTTTCTCACATTCAAATCGCTGAAAGAAGGATACAGTTTTTGCATGTGATAGATACAAATACACCGGCTTAATATATACCGGCGTAATATATATCGGCGTATGCATGGGAGAAATTAAATAAATTTGATATGTGGAAACCTTGCCACAAAATATCACATGGAATGAACCGCTTAGCGTCTCTATAAGGCGTTGTGACGTCAATGACATTGCCACAAGCGACGGCCCATTGCATTTCCTTCAAATCCGCCCATCGGTGGTGCTACTTGTGGGCCATCTTGAAATTCAAAGAGCTACAAGTAACGCTAGCATCGATCAAAAAACAAAAATACCATTTGAACTCGGATGAGTTATAAAGTATGTGATTTCTTTTCAATAAAATGAAACTAATTGTATTTATTTAAAATTAAATGTCTGTATAATGCGTCATTGTAATTTTACTATTGTTGTAGACCGACTGTTGGGACTCAATGAATAGATGATGACAATTTGTTTGGGATTGAAACGATTATTAGAGACCCATATCAAAAAAAACTCGAGAGCCCTACTTCGGAAATATACCACCAACCTTCAAATATCTTTATACCGCATAAATCCCTAGTTCGGCATCCAACCCACAAAAGACACACATGACGAGACACACGTTTCATACACACTAAATGGCTAGCGACCTAAAACTCAAAGGAAAACGTTTATATGAAATCCGCACATCATGCACACACCCTCATATTCCTCAGCACAACAAAAGAAACCCATATCGAAAACACAAAAATAACTCCTTCTAAACCAAATACTCCTGTTTTTGTCAAGGGAAAGTATCTTCCAAAATAGTACACAAGGCAGAAGAAATAAAGAAAATCAGCAAAATATTTATACGGGTAAATGGGCAAGATCTCCCATTGAAAAGATAATATCCTGGACAAAAAACTGACAATACAACTTGCAGCAGATCCTTTGTCAATTATATTTCGTGAGTCTTACACCAAATCGTTACCCATAAATGATTGCCATCATACCTTTCGAAGCGATAAACCGGCCGTTTCAAAGAGAACGGGCATTACTCTAGGTGTAACACGATACGTCTTAAAGTGCGACTGTCTTCAACCCCTAAAGTACAAAGCCATTAACCCTTCTATTTTATGTAAGAAAGACGGCTTAAATGCTGTCCCCGACACTATGCTAGCTATACATATATCTTATCTTTATAACGGTGTAAATACTCAACTGAAGTACGTCACAGGGGGAAATGACGCGACTACGACAAAGTGGTACAGCGGCATTCTTTCAGAGATAACTGTGTCAAAATAAATCGAACATGCACTCCGGATCTCTTCCATGTAAATTATTCACGATAATAAAACATATTGTGAAATTATGTATTTTTCGACTCGAATTAACTTATCACAAAGTTAATGATCAGTGATTAGGATTTTATGTAAAGAACATCATCATGCCTTGCTGACAGCATTGAACACTGTTGACCGCTTCTTTCTTGTAGGAAACCATCTTGTGTTTTTATTTTCTTTATTTCATACACATTTGGTATTGGTGCTGTCATACGAAATACGTATTTCGATTATCGAGGCGGAAATTCTTTTGTGAACTTCGGCTGAATATTGAATGTTGGATGAATATGTCATCGCTTGTAAGATACATTTTCTTTGTGAACGGAAACCAGATATCAACTTCTGAGGAACAAAATGACTCGAATATCTCGGATCCATATGTGCATGCATAATACTCTATGTGAATTAGACACAATGCGTCTAGATTTTGGAACAAGGGCTGAGGTAATATTACATTTAACAAACTTGTTAGTTGTGCATGCGAATACGCACTAACGTGAGTCGAATCCAATGGACATTGAAACCGTTTAATATATCAGACCAGAAGTCATGCGTGCTTGGGGAAATTAAGCGGGAAATATCAAAGTTAGATTGGATTTTTCTTATTTATCTGTTTTGTTTGTTCATTTCTGGTAAATCCGTTCCTCTGAAGTAGGGAGACATTATACATGTTATATGAAGTGTCACTCGTGTTATGGCAAATTGCAACTTATATTTCTGCTCGTTAGATGGGATATTTGAGTATATCATTACGCTTCTTAGTTATTACTACCTACACATCGGTAGCTTGTTTGTGATGATTGTAAACTCAATATTCCGACATAGCCGCAAGGTATCCAGCCTAATCACTGAGACTAAGCCATCTTTAAAATGACACGTTGCTAAAAACTTCATTGACCATCGTTGTTGCTTTCTAATCAAGCAATATATAAATTATAGTTTAAACGAACGGTCAGCACCCATGTACAGACCGAAATATATGTCAGTAAAACATATTGATTTGATTATACTGCAGCAGCAGTACAGCCTGTTAAAATCTAATCAAGCGTGCATGGTCGATGTACACATAATAGCAAATAGGACTTATTTTAGTCATCACTTGTATATTGATCGAGTTAGATTACAATAAAATTGAGCAGCGAGGACTGAGCGATAGTAGTAGCAACAGTAGTAGTAGAAACCTTCTTGTAAGTCATGATCTGTCAGACCATCTGTGGACGATGTCTGCGATGGTGCACAAGCTTTCAGAATCGATGCCCCCTATTGTATGTCTTATCTGTATTGATTGGTTATATTTATTCGTACCATTTCTCCGTCCTCTGTATACTTCCTCTATATTTATTTAGCACTGCGAAACTAAAATGAAATTATCGTTAATAGAACGCAGAAAGAAAATACTTGTATCTGTTGACTTAGAGAAAAATCTGGTCATTCCAATTCAGCTCAGATTAAAATATATAATTAACGTTGCATTTGGCTACTGAGGTATTATGATACTGTACGATCGATTGAAGTAAGTTTACCTGACAGGAATCCTGACTGCGTGACATAACGCTGGAATTGACGGCGAACAAATACGGTTAGCATTTGTAACGTGGTTAATCGTTCAGCTCTGTTGGTCGGCGATCTAAACTATTTCGATAAATATACTGAACATAGACGCCTAAATACGGTCGCCGAGTGTAGCATCCTTGGCACACTTTTTTCCCAATTACAAGCGTCTGGTCCGTCATTCATAATTCAGCCGTCGTCCATTAGAGAATATCCGCGTCCATAATCCAAAGACCTATTCCATATTCCATATAACAGTATTAGCACCAAATTCAAAAAGACAATCATAGTATACATAAACATAGGCTTGTTTCCTGCAAGAGAGAAGCGGTCAACAGTTTTCAATGATGCCGGCAAGACATCATGATGTTCCAAAAATATCAAATCCGTATCGCTGATCAGCCTTTTTGAATCACGTTTTAACCCGTTCGACTATTTTGTATTTTTATATTGCAAAGATATATTTTCTGTTAGATTAGGCAATTATGCATAATATTCCATGTGACACAAAGAAATGGATGATGATTTAAGGTCGTCATAAAATACAACATTACGAATAAAAATGTCTAATAAATTTGTTTATAAAGATCTCTTGGAAGTAGTTAAAGTGAAACAGACTCAAACAGAACTTGGAACTTAGTATTCAGCACCAAGACTGGGCCAAAGTCTACAGCATCGCATTCGAAGTCAAACTGGACATTATTTTAAATTCCAAATAACACGGCTGTAGGATCATTGTTATACATGAGAAGTTGAGTCTATGGAGCAAAAACGAGTCCGACTAATGTAATTTTTGTGGTAAAGAAAGGCAAACGGTTCCTCACTTGTTCTGGTGCTGTGATTGTGTTCAAACAAGAAGTCAAAAACTGGGTGTACGACATCCATATATTCAGTCTATTACACTTTCTGACCAGTAGGTCCTACTCAGTACACCACAAGACGGTGTTCTGCTGAAATATTTGATTTTACTTGTGAGGAAAACTATATATAATTATTATAGATACTGGGGACATAACACATCTTTCGATAGAGCAAGGCAATATATACAGAATTACAGACATTGAGAGCAAGACTTTGGGATATCGGGAAGAATTCGTTGATAAATGGGTCTCTGACAGATACCAAACATTAATGAGCATGTACTTTAGTACACTATACCAGTAGTGGAACGTGAATATTTTGTGTGGCTGCAGCGATTCCACATCTTAATTTTCTGCAATGTTAGTGAAACGAATTGCTAAATGTATTATCATGCATCGTCATGATAGTGAAATCTGTCCATAATTCATTCCATATTTCGTGTTGAAAAGATTTATGGGAGAATAACCAACAATCAAATACATGAGTAGTGTGACTAACTTCACAGGACCTACGAAGTAGGGTGAGGAAGATGACTTGGGGGTCCAAGCGCAATGTTTTTGGTCGCCTATATGACTTAGGGGTTCCTGCGACGCGCGACGCAAAAATGGCCGAAATGGAACACCATAAAATATACAGCTATCTGTCGTTCAAGTTCATAGATCAGATCACGTAATACGTTCTCTGGAAACGGCAATGGGAGACCTGCACAGAATAGGCACAAGATGGACCGGAAGTGCCAGTTCTGAACATTGATTGTTTAGAAGGGCCAGAAGGACAAACCAGATAAACCAGAAGTGAAACAACGGCCGTTGTACTGATGCCATACCGATAATGTTAAAGAGAATCAATAACGAATGATCATGATTGAGTTTATTTTAGGTAGGTAACCTACAATACCTTGTTAGAACGGAGCATTGATAAGAGTGAGGACAAGGTGTAATCAAAGAATTCGCCCTTGCGTAACGAATCTATGGCTTTGCTGCAGAGTAGGATATCTGCTTGAGTTGACCATTTATAAATGATACCAATTCACTTAATATCCAATTATTTCGATGGTAAAACACAGAACGGCACGGTATAGCAGTACAGCACACATATAAGAATTGGTGAATGGATGATTTCCCGTGTGGTCGTCGAACTCTATCAGCAACTCAACCAGTGGGTTACTCAGACCGGAAACGAAAAAAAGAGCAGCACATGTTTTTACAGTTTGAAAATTAGGGTTAGCATTGTAACGCTGCCATATTTCATAGACGAGTCAGGCAACATGACAAGTCAATATTACATTATTCATCGAACCATTTGAGGGCTATGTATTATTCATCTATCTCATCCTGGTGGCATACAAATCTGGTATTATTATAAGAAGACTGTTTGTACATGTTATAACTATATGTGAGCTGTTCATCAGTGTGGTTCAGAGACTGGGGAAAATCCGCGCCAGTTATGAAAAAAGAGGAAAGCCATAGATTGAATGTAAAGGAGATTCAAATGTAAAGTTTTGACAGATGAACAGAAGTGTACCTATCAATCCAAAGTGACACATTCTGAAAGAATCTGCCGGTTTTAGGTCCCTGGCTAATAATAAATGCGTCAAATCCGTCATTGAATGGGCAAATTGGAGTTACTTGAAAGATAGAAGCGGGCAACATTTTTCAATGATGCCAATCAAGATCAAGATGAATTGAAATTCTGCTCATCAAATCACAATTCAAGTACAAGGCCGAAAAAAATAGAATGTTATAATGAACATATTAATCTGCTAGGTGAGTACCTCAGTCACGCCTTGATTGCGTCTGTTCATATAAACACTGCGGAGATGTATTTCACATAGTAATGTATACGACCTCTCGCCCCGAGTTAAGCGGAATTAGATACAGACTACAATACACAGCGCCAAACACCTTCAACACTATGCTTATAGTTTGCAATCAACAGATGATATATATCATCGAATTTAAGAAACTTGGAATGCAGGCTTTTGAATTTATAACCTTGATTTACAATTATTTGTAGCAATGCCTTGTGACGTTAATTGAAATCATCAAGGTTTTAACAAGCTCTAGCATATGCTACAAGGTGAGATATGTATACTCCATATGCAGGGATATTACTATCCATGAAAGGGTTATTTACAAAAAGAAATGAACTGAAGGATAAAAATCCGGAACGGACTGGTCAGATTTTATTGAAATAAACTTTTATTTTGTCTCGAAACAAACACATTGCTCGTAGTTTCGGTCAGCGTGCCGATCAGGGTTGATTAATAAAATTAATTGATTGACAGTTGATGACATAATTTTACTGAAACCCAAAATGAATAATT